>JAODAL010009161.1:0-112686 GCA_025379985.1 Phyllomedusa bahiana
ATCATTCAGCTCATGCATGAATATTCTGGAGAGTCCTTATCACTCGTATTATTTAGGGCAGACGTTAAAACTGCAATCATACAATACAGGCAACAGGTGCAGAACGCCAAACTGGCAAGTTGTGGTTTTTATCAGGGGCTGGTCACCCATACTCTGCAGTTCCCATATAAAAATCACCATTATACTATACAACTGTTGAAGGAGACACCATTGGCCAAAGGAGTATTGAGCAGAATACTATATAGCTTGGAACAGAATATGTAGATTTGCCCTTGACTGAATCTGCCAACACAGAGGTGCTCATACAAATCAGGTTTTTTGCTGCAGTTTTCAAATCCAAGAACAGACTTTCCAAGGAATAAAGGAGACTTCTCAGTCCTTTCCTTGGGCGTGTCCTCCATTTATAATCCATTCTTGGCTTTGAATTTAAAATGGCCAGTTTAGGACGATGTTATAAAGAACTTGCCACCATGTTTTCCCAGTATGGATGTACAGATCTCTATAATTGTCTAGACCAGGCATCCTTAAACTGCGGCCCTCCAGCTGTTGATAAACTACAGCTCCCATCATGCATTTATATAAACTAGAAAAGTGGGCATGATGGGAGTTGTAGTTTGCCAACAGATGGAGGGCCGCAGTTTGAGGATGCCTGGTCTAGAGGAAAGGTACTAAAGGAAAACATTGAAGCTGGCCCTCTATAAAGCACATCTTATATAGATTCAAATACTAAAGTGGAAATAATATAAGAAACGCGTTTTCAAATGTTTACGATATGACAAAATACAGTGAATGACAAAGGCTCCGACTGAGGTTACACAGTTCATCAGCTGCATGGATAAAAGACTGCGGCCACCAATAGCTGCATGGGCTTGCTGGCAAGATGACCGTTTTACCCACAAATTTGTGCTGCCATTGGTTTGCCCTCACTGAGTAACCCCAGCCTCAGACTACGATGAGACTTTGTAATGCTACTGATTAAGTTTAACTATATAGCAACAGTTGCAGTATGGAGCATTGAAGGCAACTCTGGAGGTCTCAGTGTCAACCATGAGCAGATGTACATGAAGCCACCAATGGCTACTACAGCCATTGGCTGTGGGACCCCAGCCTCAATGAATTACTCTAGACTGCAGCTGTAGCGCGATAGACCAAATCAAATGAGCAGTACCACAAAGTATTAGGCTTGGCATACATGTCTTAGTAGCCACATGCAGACGAAACCACACACGATAGCCGGCCACACAATTGTGCTTGTAAGGGCGCATCCCCACGACATAGGACAAATACTGGTCGGTTTGCCAGCCGGTATTTGTCCTGTTTTGCGCCCGTCCCCACGGCCGCGGGAGGAAGGGTGGGGAGGGCGGCTTTTCTCCGCGATGAGCGGAGAAGAGCCCTCCCATTGAGAAGCAAAGATTCCGTCCAGAAACCGGGCGGAAGGATGTGCTTGCCCAATGTTTTGTCGCTGGACCAGTGGGGACTGCTGCACGGGTTTTCCATAGAGCACAATTGTGCTCATTTTCGACCGGTTTTTTCAGGCGGTCTGAAAAACCGCAAACCGGCTGAAAAAACGTCCGAAAAACCGTGCAGTGGGGACATTCCCTAATACTAGTTTCACCCCCCATAAACATGATTGTTAATGGCTGCGTGGTGATGTGGAATACCAGAAAAACTGTGTGGACAATAATACCATTTGAAAATCTTGCTGAAACCATGTGGGTTTGGTTTTGCCCACATGTGGCTGCCACAGTGCATGATCCCAGCCCAAGTGTAGCCCTAGCCTAAATATCAGGTCCACCACCAAATAATTAACATCTTCAGTCAAGCCCAAGAAATACAGACTTGTCAGCTGCAGCTAAAAATATTGCACTGAGGGGAAAGTCAATTACTCAAGAGGACAGACTGGGCCCACAACTTTAACGTAATACCATGCAGACCAATGTGGCCAACCAGTGGCTTTCCAGCTCCTTACATGCCCTGACAACCTGTGGCTGGAGAGTTCTGATCCATATACACAACACTGTTTACATCTCCTTCTCTACCATAGAACAAAGCTAATTCTGGTTTCCTATACAGTTTTCCCTGTACTAAATGCGATTCCCAGAGATACCCGTTGGATCAGGTCACAGATCCCCTTTATATATCCCACAGCACCAAAACATAGTGGTTATTGATTGAGTCAAGAGCAGAGGTGTCAAACTGCGGCCCTCCAGCTGTTGGGAGTTGTAGTTTACTATCATGCCCACAGTTATAGATTATACAAATGCATTATTGGAGTTGTAGTTTCTCAACAGCTGGAGGGCAGCAGTTTGACATCTGTGGTCTAGAGCGAAGATCAAGGATACTACAAAAAAAAAAAAAAACAAAGGTAGTGCCCCCATTAAACCCAAGTGTAAAATCACAATCCCGATGACAAAATGTTAACTGGCAAGCTAAAAGTGAGATCCATTCTTGGAACAAAAATGGTCTCATCAGGCACAATAACAAGGTTTACATACTGGTTATGGTATTTGACACCGCACTTAGGCCAGGTTAAAAAAAAAACAAAAAAAACCCCACAACCCTCTGCCGCCAATCCATTAGAGTAAGCGTCATCAACCAACAGCTGATACATACGATGGATGAAGAGTGGTCTTGTACAAAAGCTTTTCAGGTTCCTAATGTGGTATAATACCACTTGTTCACGAGCTGCATAGTAAACATATTTAAAATATGGAGCAAGG
The DNA here is from genome assembly GCA_025379985.1 of Phyllomedusa bahiana. Classification (NCBI taxonomy): domain Eukaryota; kingdom Metazoa; phylum Chordata; class Amphibia; order Anura; family Hylidae; genus Phyllomedusa; species Phyllomedusa bahiana. Next base: position 2,721 of record JAODAL010009161.1, read on the forward strand.
GAAAACAAATTAAAATGACTAAAAAAATCTCCATTTGGCAAGAATTATTACACAACAGTAATATTTCCCACCGTATAGAGAGTGCAAGATACCAGTAGAGTAGTGACATGGTAGGGTCTACTAGAGGTTTCACCAGTAGCTTCTTACTGGTTGTCCAAAGAGATGAACACCCACTACTAGACATAAGCAAGATGTCTACATGTAAGTGCACAGCGCGAGAACTTTCTTGGTCCTAGTTTTGAGGAATAAACTGTGACTAATCATCACTTATCAGTAATGCCAACACTCCGAATATATCCACATACGTTCACAGCTACGAAGGTCAACCTTGCTACACGTTCCCCATCATAAAACCTTTGAACGGTGGTTGACTGGGCTGATGCAATCATTCAAAACTGACCAGAAGTCCACAGTCCCTTCTCAGCCAAGCTGATAATGACTGCTAGAACTCGGGGTCATTCTGAAGCTAGTGCAAAATGCTGCTTTTAACATACCCCTTCAATTGGCTTTCACACATAGCAGAATCCTTCACGGGGCTGGTGGCTGTAACAAGCAGGAGGAGGTTTCAATTCTACTCAAGATGCATAGAAATAAATGGACAGTGTATTTGGTGGCTAATCTTGTTCTTTGAAAATACATGAAATATCAGTGGCGGCCACAGAGTATATGGCAACCTAGAATACCAATGGTAGGAACAAAATGACACAGTTTAACCAATCAGCCACAATTAGATAAAAAAAAATTAGATTACCCGCATTGAAGGATTGACACACATACATATACAAAGAGAGGGAGGCACAAAGGAGGGAAATGTCGCCAAGAATAGAGAACGTGCCATTCAACAAAACACCTTGGGAAGTACAGTTAAAGCTTGCCACTTTTTTTTTTTCCTTTTTTAGTTTTAAGCATCATTGTCGCTCCTTCAACCAGCCATTTCAAATGGGAGGCGCCATTGCAAACATACACATATCCAGGGCCCTTCGAGTCAAAAGTAATAAAAAAAAAATAATTGGTTAAGATTGTTCTTGGAAACCGTCTTGTCTCCCAACCAATAGAGGTGTACTGCAAAATAAACTTTAAGGAAGCAGTGCCCTTTAGACGTGAGTCAGTTCCAGAGGCCTCTTAGTCTTGTTTATCTTGCAGCTGCCGTTTCCAAGCCTCATTCAAGTAAACTAGTCGTTTGTAGTTGATGATAAGGAGAATGAAGTTCAGCAAATAGGTGGTGACGCAGATAATGCAGAAGTCCTTCAGCACAAAGTACAGAATGTATGCTAGGTAGAGGGAGCCTACTACCGACACTATAGAGGTGCTCATTAACACTAGTGCTGCTACAGCGCTTACTGTCATACCTGCAAAAGAGAAGAGACACAAGTCAACCAGGCAAAAGCAGAGAGTGTTATAACTTCAGGTGGAGCTATTGTAAAAATATCAAAAAACTTTAAAAAATAAAAGCTCTGTGTAAGCAAATGTTAGAAAAAACTATAAAACTAGTCCCAATCTCAAATAGTCTGCTACACGGCAACAATGCACAGTAAAAGGGGCAAAGAACTTGCTTCACATCGTCTCATGTCCCTGCTAACAGCCTTTAATTTAATCTGTACTACTGCATTAAAGGGGTATTCTCACCACATAGATTAGCAAAGGTAAATAAAGACTATTACCAAATACACTGCTGTTCTGATTTTACATCATTTCAGAGTTAGAGCTGCTCTTATCTTCTGTTTCTTAACAGTTGGATTTCAAGGTTACTAATCACTTCTTCCTGCTCTAGTAGTCCTGGCCGGGATGGTGATGTCAGTCTCTGCTGTGTCTTAGCAGCACAGAAGCATGTTTATATATCTTTCTTAATGACAAACCCTTTAGAAGTAAAAAGCTAAAGCTGGCTGTGAAACGGCATGATGGAAACACCCCTTTTACAGTACGTTCAAACGACTAATTTGGATGCCAACTCTGGGGGCAGATTCAGTGCTGTATCTGTGTCAAATCCATGTTCAGACTTATTTTTGGCATGTAATACAAGACAACCATTCTAGGGTAGAGGAGGTAGAAAATCTGCCTCAGAAATTTAGCGTAGTTTCCTTGTCTGAACTCCATGTTTACAAGTGTGGAAATGACACCGATTCAGCGCAGACATTGTGAACCTATCCTAACCGTGGGACAACCTGATTATCAAATGATACAATGCTTCAAAAGACAAGATGTATTCAGATTGCTTTCATGTTGACTGGTTTTTGCTTTGGCCATTGTGGCCCATAGTGTTACCAGGCTCCAGCCTCTTATGGCAAAGGAAGCAAAGTCATGGAAATTAACCTGATTTAGAGTAAAAGATTTGCTTAAACAGATCTGTACATTCACAGATTACTTTTTATTAACCAAAAATACAGGGTTATTAAAAATATGTTTTTGTTGGCAACTTTTTATTTGATACAAAACTCAGTTTTGCTTTTGTCCATGGAAATTGAGTAAAAGGAACTTGTTGGTTATAAAGAGAAACCATGCGGACAACACAATCATACAGCTATGACCGCAATGAAAGGCAGCACACCACTTTTTCATTATTTCATACCCACATTTTTGGGGGATCAGAAGTCCCCATCAATGACATGATTCCAATTTGGTCTGAATTGTTGTCATCCCATAAGGAGGCCTCTGCTAAAGATGATGCACAAGAAAGCCCGCAAACCGTTGCTGAAAACAAGCAGACTAAGGACTTGGATTACTGGAACCATGTCCCGTGGTCTGAGGAGATTTAAAGAAAAAAAAAAACCACACCTTATTTGGTTCACATTGTGGCAACCAGGTGAGGAGCACAAAGACAAGTGTGTCTTGCCTACAGTCAAGCATGGTGATGGGAGTGTCTTGGTTTGGGGCTGCACAAATGCTGCTGGCTATGGGTAGCTACAGTTCATTGAGGGAACGATGAATGCCGACATGTACTGTGACATATTGAAGCAGAGCATGATACCCCTCCCTTCATAAACTGGGCCGCAGGGCAGTATTCCAACATAACAACCCCAAACACACCTGCAAGGCAACCACTGCCTTGCTAAAGAAAATGAGTGTAAAGGCGTTGGACTGGCCAAGCATGTCACCAGACCTAAACCTATTGAACATCTGTGGGGCATTCTCAAATGAATGGTGGAGGAGCACAAGGTCTCTAACATCCACCAGCTCCATGATGTCATCATGGAAGAGGATTCCAATGGCTGCAACATGTGACACTCCAGTGCACTCTATGCCCAAGAGTTTAGGCAGTGCTGAAAAATAATGGTGGCCGCACAGAACATTGACACTTTGGGCACAATTTGACCATTTTCACTTAGGGGTGTACTCCCTTTTGAGGCCAGAGGTTTACACATTAATGGTTATGTGTCGAGTTATTTTGAGGGCACATCAAATTGACACTGTTATACAAGCTGTACACGGACTACTTTACATTACATAGTAGTGTCATCTAATGAAAAGATATAATAAAATATTTACAAAAAAGTGAGGAGTATAGTCACTTTTGAGAGATACTGTAGCTTAAAATTTATAGGTCTTATATATGCTGTAGATGCAAGACACCCAAAGAATATTGGGGTGCTTTTAATAACACTATGTAATACTAGGACTAGACAGACTAAAATGTGCCAGATTGATCACAGTGGCTCATACTGTACGATATACCTTGTGCATGTTTATGCACTGTTGTCCAACTTCATACCACTTAATAGTTAGACAACTCTTAAAATTTGGATGCACAATTCAACACATTAAGCTACACCTCCTTCCCAATGAACCAGGCACATCACAAAAGTATCTTCAAATCACTCTAAACACATAATAAGTCTGGTGTATAGCATGTACTGCTGTAGTAAATGTGCCAAAATGTTCACAAGGAACATGCATAAATCTGATATGCCAGTGAATTACCATGTGCACATCACCCCTTACTGTTCTACAGATCTGCTCAAAATATGAAGCAATGATGAGTATGATGTGAATTTGATTTGGAATGAGATATAAAATACACCACTTATGTCCATTATTGGTAAAATATCAGGCAAAATAAAGGCCACATATGAGAGCTCTGAATATCTGCATACAGACGGTGAGCCCAGAATGAGGACTACACTTATAGTGCATGTACTAGTTTTCCCCATTTCCCTCCCTGCCACCCGTAACATGAATTATTTTTTTTTTTTTTAGACACAATAACCCAGCTTTGGTGAGCCATCTATCTTGCAGAGCTGGCAGTAGCTGTGGAAACTACATGCACCATGTTGCCTTGCCCAGGCATCACATAGGTAGGTGTAGCCACATCCAACCAAACCATAGTTGTATAGAGGACACCAAATTATGAGCTATAAGCTGGAGAGACAGATACAGGTCTAAGGCACGGCAATCAGTAAACACTCCCTTGTCCACCGTAACAAGGGGCAGACACGACTGGTTGGTGACAGCCTGGAGAAGATCCAGAACACTTGCAGGTGGCAGCCAGTTCCTTTTTTCGACTTTAGCTATACCCAGTCCAAACACTCTGCCTATTATATAGAAACCAACGAAAGACAGCGGTGACACGGGGCGTCATGATTATAGTCAGTACATAGGAAATTTCCCCTTTAACCAAGTCACAAGACAAACAAAAGTGCAAAATCACGTTAGCTGAGGTCCGTTCTTTTGTGAGGGTTTCACTTTCCTTCTATTCCATGCTTTATAAAAGAAAACTCTCACGAATTGCTGGTGTAATAGGACTTACAAGATGAAGGCGGGATCAAAATGTATTGCTACTCTCTCACACCATCATATTTTCAGCAGATTACGTAAGAAAGAGCAGTGTTACTTCCAGACAGACAATCCAGTCAACAAGGCAAAATGTGGCCAAGTGACGTATGCTGGCGATGTACTCCACAGGGCAGGACTTTACTGTCAATCGTGACGCATCAACACATTCCCCACCAACATTGTAAATGGCAGGTAACAATTACTTTGCATCCTTATCAGACACAACCTGGCAGGATGTGAGGGCCAGGCCACCTGTTTTTTGGAGCGGGGCTTATTCAAGCCTCCGCCCTTTGCGAGATGTTTTGCAGGCCTGATCCATGTCATACTTGGTGAAGGAAACATGCAGAAGGGTAAAGCAGATATATGGTTCCACCAAAACCTATAAAAACAGACTAAAAAAAAAAAATCAATATATATTCACTAGAAAGATGTATAAAGCATAATTTATTAGGGTATGTTCACACGGCGTCTTGCCTCGTATGAACATCCACTTTTCAGATGCATCTCTGGGTCCCTCAGAACGGACCCAGAGAAGCATCTAACAATTAGCAGTGAGTTCATCACTGCCGGCAATGACAGACACGCAGCGGCGTTCACATGAGAGGTTGCCGCTGCGTGTCTGTCATTGCCGGCACTGATAAAGTCACTGCTAATTGTTAGATGCGTCTCTGGGTCCGTTCTGATGGACCCAGAGATGCATCAGAAAAGCGGACGTTCATACGGAGGCAAGACGCCGTGTGAACATACCCTTACAGTAACGCTCATTAAAAGAGAACAAGTCCAAAACTAAACAAATTGACACGCGCATAGACAAAAAAAAAAAAAAAAAAAAGGTAAAAAAAACCCCTCCTGCCCCAGTCCAGGCATAACATCCGCAATGAATAATGCTAGAGAGGAAAACCCTGGAGTTAAAGACCAGGTAATGAAAGGGGAAATCTAACTCTAAACTGATACCACAGCCAAAAAAGCAGGGCAATCTCCATGATAAGGAGATCGTGTGGGGACGCCATTTTCGGGGCGATTAGCCCGCCTTTTTTTATTTATTTATTTTTTAGCTAGGAAGGGCTCTATTATAAGGTTAGAATATTTCCCCTTCATTACCCGATCTTCAACCCTAGGATCCTCCTCTAACAGATTATCACATACAGAGTGCTATGCGGCATCATACCCATTTTTTTGACTGTGTGTGTGTCAATGTGTTTGTATGACTTCTTTTATACACATTACTGTAATAAAAGCTGTGTTCGGCAAATATATACTTGGTGATGGTCCAACTATAAACTACTGTTTGTTGAGGAGTTTAATCTTCTGTAATATAGCTATCCCTGGTCTCCAAAAACGACAAAAATTGTTTAGATAAGGATATATGGTAAATGTACTCACCGAGCAGCATCTGTAGTAAATAAAATACAAGTCCAAAGACACTGTTTGGTTGATTCATTACACTATCCTTTCCAAATATGGACCCAAAAAGACCAAATCCTCGACCCCATCTGCAGGACAGAAAACAATGATAAGATGAAAAGTCCTAAAACTTTAAACAAACTATCAAAAGGTTAAATGATACTTAGGAAGCAAGGCTCCCATCCATAAGTCTTCTCTACGGTGTATTAAAATAGCTTCTACTACTATATCCAGTGCTGTATGTTGAAGAACGTGCTCTGGTCAGATGAGACCAAAATTTAACTTTTTGGCCTAGTTGCCAAACACTATGTGTGAAGGAAAGCCAACACTGCACATCACCCTGAACACACAATCCTCACCATGAAGCATGGTGGTGGCAGCATCATGCTGGGGGAGGCTTTGCTTCAGCAGGGACTGGGAAGCTGCTCAAAGTTGTTGCGAAGATGAATTTAACTAAATACAGGGCAATCCTGGAGGAAAACTCAGAGGCTACAAAAGACTTGAGACTGGGGTGTATGTTCATCTTCCAGCAGCCAACGACCCTGATCATAAAGCCAAAGCTACAATGGAATGGGTAAAATCAAAGCATATTCATGGTTAAAATAGCCCAACCACAGCACAGACTTAAACATCACGGAGAATTGATGTTCACAAACTGTCGCCAACCAATCTGACTGAGCTAGAGCTGATTTGCAAAGAAGAATGGGCAAAAATTCCAGCCTCTAGATGTGCAAAGCCGATAGAGACATCCCTAACTGATGGCAGCTGTCACTGCAGCTAAAGGTGGCGCTACAAAGTATTGACTCACGGGGCTGAATACATATGCACGTCACACTTCGGTTTTTTAATTTAAATTTTTTTGCAAAAAGCACGAATCATTTTCTTTACACTTCACAGATAATTGCTACTTTGTGCTGCGGTATCAAAATATCAATAAAACATTTAAGTTTGTGGCTATAATGTTCTACAACGAGGAACAGTTCAAGGGATATAAATACTTTTACAACCCACTGTACATTATAAAAAAGGGGGATTTATGTAGAGCACAAGGTTTTTTTTTTTTTTGTACGTATAGTACACTATGGTCTTAGGCTATGGATATGCATCAACATCTGAAAACCTGCTAGCAGATATTGAAAAGAACAAATAGACGTAAGGTAGGTTCATAATGTGAACATACGGGAATCATGTGAAACAAAGTCCAAGTGGAGTATTGCACAGTCACATCCCATGTGGGACAATAAAAAAACTGCTGAAAACCTCTGACATCTCAATTGTCCAAAGTCTTTTATACACCTAGTTACCAGTATATATTACAGACGGGCGCTCTCCAGGTTCTAAGAGTCCAGAATTCCAAGGGCATAGCTGGCATAGTCACTAGAAAATTACTGTTATGCAGCACAGATCTTAAAGGGGCTGTCGAGCTATTTTTTAATGCCGCTACAAAAAGAAAAAAAAAAAAAAAAAAAAAACACTCAGATCCAGCGCTGTGCCATACTCACTCCCCGACAGTTTGCCGTTTAATTTTTGCTTCCAATGAATGGAGACTTCATTGCTGTATCCGCTGCCTGACGCCACTGTTTGAAGTGAGCTGTCTGAACAGTAAGGGCTCATCCCCACGGCACAGTACAAATACCGGTCGGATAAACCGACCGGTATTTGTACCGTTTTAGTGCCGTCCCCACGGCCGTGGAAGGACAGCTTTTCTCTGCGATTAGCGGAGAAAAGCCCTTTACATTGAGATGTTCATAAACCGTCCGAAAATCAGACGGAAGAATGAACATCAACAATGTTTTCGGGTGGAAAACCCGTGCAGTAGGGACTGCTGCACGGGTTTTCCATAGAGGCCTCATGTAAAAGTTTGTGGCCGGTTTTTCAGACAGTTTGCAAAACCGCAAACAGTCTGAAAAACTATCCGCAAACCGGTGCAGCGGGGACAAGCTCTAATGTTAGGCAATGACATCTCCATTCAGAAGAAGCAGGAAGGCCAGCAGAGTGTGAGGATTCAAAGTGAGGGGAGAGTAGAAGGTTTGTTTGTTTTTTGTTTTCGAAGGGCACTAGTAGCATAAAAACTTTTAAAGAATAACCAGCCAACACCATTAACTCTCAAATTTATTGTAGGGTTTTGTGATTTATGTGACTCAGCATACTGCAGTAATCACCATCACAAACATCCCAGATCAACAAATTTTGCATGACCAGAACCTAAGGCGACAGCTCACGGTAAACTGTATTTATACACAAAGAGAAGTCGAAAGTCTCCTCCACGTGAATATGACTCAGCCAGGCTGAGAGGGAAGGAAAGCCCAGCAGCTGATAAACCTCTTCTAACTAGAACACATTCAGAAGACGCTTAAAGAAGTTCAACCTTTATCCACCAATGAAGGAAAAAAACAGAAGTTACTACTTCTAGCAATAGGAATCATGCATTGAAGAGCTGGTAACCTCTCCACTAACTCTAGCGTGGTAAATCTTTTCTTTTTTTTTTCCTCTTAACCCCAAGGGCCATTGGTTTTTTGACCAACATGCTCATGAACCCCCTAGACTGTCAAACGGGCAATGTCTGCCAATCAGATCTAAACAAGTTTGGCCCAAGAGCAATGGTAACCACCCTCTGTCTATTCAATAAGCTTATGCACGGTCAAAGGAGCAGTCATCACTGCTCAAACCCAACCACTCTTGACTGTTCAGTGCCAACCAGTGCCCACCTGAAAGTCCAAACAGCTACTGAAAGGATGAAGGAATATTGGAGAAAATAACTTACAGCACCAGACTCACTGAAGAAGCAGCCATCAAAAGATGCTGCTGGCTCCATTTTTTGAAGGACCTCGAGAGGACTCTTATCCGATGCCCAAGTGACGTGCCATAACATTATGACTGTTCCAACCTCAGCCGATCATGGGAATAGAGGGAAAGAGCTCTGATGTAGGTCCCTGAACAGCGACTAGCCAGGAGCGCCAGTGCACAAGGAAATACCGAGAAGGTGCAAAAGTGCTCAACAGTAATACCATGCATCAAAAACATGATAATACAAGACTAGCACTCGAGCTGGTTACAGTTCAGAATCTTTCTATGCAAGTTCTAACTTCCTAGTAAGCCCAGGTCTGAAGAGAGTAGGTCAATTTCAGACTACCTCAGTCAGGGGTTCATTCATTTGGGATAATAGCATTACCCAATGGTCCAGACAGGACCTTATTAAAAGGGGTTTTACCACAAAGTAAAACGGACCTAAGAAGCTTGCAAATGAAATATACATTTTCACCATTCATCATTATTGAAAATTCTGTACAATTTTGGTTTTAGCTGCTCCTTTAGTGATCCATAGTGTCCAGCTCGCCTCCAGGGGATATGACCAGGGATGAGAGCTCCTCAGTCCTGCCTGCACAGGCTCAGACATCACCTCTCCTCTCAGACAAGTAAATGTCAGTCTCTTTCTTGCCTAATAATCACATGCACTCACTGCTGAGCGAGTGTTCAACCCCAGGTGCTGTCATTCTTCTCCTGCATTTTGTACTTCTTAGAAATTAGTCAAACAGTGCATATAAAAAGAAACCTCAATCAGGTATGTGTATTAACGATAAAAACATACACGTTTTTCCTGCCGAGATTTAAACCAAGGACCCCTTTACTGAAAGGCAAAAGTGCTAACCGCTCAGCTACATTGTAGCCACTCACCGCTCTCTACATAAACATACTTTGACTACACTGTGTGCAGAATTATTAGGCAAAACAGTATTTTGATCACATCATCCTTTTTATACATGTTGTCCTCCTCCAAGCTGTATGGGCTTGAAAGCCAACTACCGATGAAGTAAATCAGGTGCTGTGCATCTCTAATGAGGAGGGGTGTGGTCTAATGACATCAACACCCTATAGAAGTTGCGCTTAATTATTAGGCAACGTTCTTTCCTTTGGCAAAATGGGTCAGAAGAGAGATTTGACGGACTCTGAAAAGTCAAGAATTGTGAGAGGTCTTACAGAGGGATGCAGCAGTCTTGAATTTGCCAAACTTTTGAAGCGTGATCACCGAACAATCAAGTGTTTCATGGCAAATAGCCAACAGGGTCGCAAGAAACGTGTTGGAAAAAAGGCGCAAAATAACTGCCCATGGAATGAGGAAAATCAAAATGTGAAGCTGCCAAGATGCCATTAGCCACCAGTTTTGCCATCTTTCAGAGCTGCAACGTTACTGGAGTATCAAAAAGCACAAGGTGTGCGATACTCAGGGACATGTCCAAGGTAAGGAAGGCTGAAAAACGACGACCACCTTTGAACAAGAAACATAAGATAAATCTTGCCCAGTCTTGAAGTTTTATCTTAAGACTGATTTTTCAAAGGTTTTATGGACTGATGAAATGAGAGGGACACTTGATGGGCCAGATGGATGGGCCTGAGGCTGGATCAGTAAAGGGCAGAGAGCTCCACTCCGACTCAGATGCCAGCAAGGTGGAGGTGGGGTACTCGTATGGGCTTTTATCATCAAAGATGAACTTGTGGGACCTTTTCCAGTTGAGGATGGAGTGAAGCTCAACTTCCAGACCTACTGCCAGTTTCTGAAAGACACCTTCTTCAAGCAGTGGTACAGGAAGAAGTCGCTATCGTTCCAGAAAAACATGGTTTTCATGCAGGACAATGCTCCATCACATGCATCCAAATACTCCACAGCATGGCTGCCAGTAAAGTTCTAAAAGAAGAAAAAATAATGACATGGCCCCCTTGTTCACCTGATCTGAACCCCATAGAGAACCTGTGGTCCCTCCTAAAATGTGAGATCTACAGGGAGGGAAAACAGTCCACCTCTCTGAACAGTGTCTGGGAGGCTGTGGTGCACGCAATGTTGATTGTAAACCGATCAAGCAACTGACAATCTATGGCTGGAAGGCTTTGGAGTGTCATCGTAAAGAAAGGTGGCGATATTGGTCACTGATTTGGTTTTGAATGTCAGAAATGTTAATTTCTAAATTGTCTGTTATGTTGGTTTACCTGGTGAAAATAAACAAGTGAGATGGGGATAGATTTGGTTTTTATTAAGTTGCCTAATAATTCTGCACAGTAATGGTTACCTGCACAAACAGGTGTCCTCCTAAGATAGCCAAATCTAAAAAAAAAAAAAAACTTCCAGAAATATTAAGCTTTCATATTTGAGTCTTTTGGGTTGATTGAGAACATAGTTGTTGTTCAATAATAAAAAGAATCCTCTCAGATACAACTTGCCTAATAATTCTGCGCACACTGCGGGGAGGCATGGCGATGTCAAGCCTGTTGGGTCACATGATATACACTTCACACAAATCCTACAGTTTTCAACACACTGAAAGCTGAGGCAGGACAAACCAGCCATGAAATGCCTTTCTGGTAAAACCCCTTTAATTGGTTTTCAGGACAACTAGAAATAAAATTGCAAGACACTAGCTTTACAGCAGAATGTTTCCTCACGATAGTGTCAAATATCTTCTCATAAAATTCATAATTGAAAGCGGAAATGCAGTATTTATTAGGAAAATAACAAGAACATCTAAGGCCTTAATTGGGTTTTTAAAGTGTTTTTGCATTCAATCACCTGCATTTACTTCAATCAGTCAGGAACTGGAATGGGAATATCCATTTTAAGGTCCATAATAGCTATATCCTTGAAGGGGTTTTCTCGTTACAAAGATTATATCTCTGATGATGGGGACAGTAAAAATAAGCACTTTTGCAACTGGTTTGCATTACCTAAATAACTTAGTATAGCAGATAAACTAATCTGTGTGTCTATAGCTATTTCTGCAGCAGGTGGCCGGGCCTCGCCCCTTAAACATGATTGGCTGCCTGATATGTCATTCAGCCTGTTGGGATACACCCCTTGGATGGGAAACACCCCCTTAAACGTGATTGGCTGCCTACACACTGCTTACTCCGCTCTGAGCTGTGTAAATTGAAAATTAAACTCAGCTTCTCTATGCTCCTATCTCATCTCTATGTGAAGGACCAAGGCAATTACGGAGTTTGTAGCTGCTAGATTCACTCTCTCCTCATTTAACACAGTCTTATACAGTCTGTTCCCCTCTAGCTTTTGCCTGATAACAGCGGGCGGAGCAGAGTGTATTCCTCACATTTGTTTCATCAGTTCAGGCCGTATGTATAACTGCTTACACCAATACAGGTGTTCTGGTTACAATGAGCTTGTGCAGCCTGGGAGGGAGGCGACAGCTCTGCAGACATAAGAACCATAGCAGGAAGTCTGCAGAGCTGTGACATCCTCTCCCACTGCTCACACAGAATGATGTCACAACTCTTCAGTGGTTGAAGACACGCCCACTGGGAGGAGAGACGCCTCTGGTATTGAAGCTTTCACACATATCAAAGTCTGTGAAAGCCAGTGATGACAAAACCCCTTTAAAAGGGTTTTCCAAGACTTAAAAAACTTCCCTACCACCTCCCACTGTGCTAAAAAAAAAAAGATAATGAACCCATTCCTGGATCTCCTATCACCACCGTTCCAGCGTTACCAGAACTCTAGTGTTCCCCTCTCTCTCGAACAACATGTTTATAGATCGCATGGTGCTGTAGCCAATCGCTAACCTCTGTAGTCACATAGTGTACATGCAGATAAGTGACTGCTGAGGCCAGAAACTGGTTGCACCATCATGCGATTCATAAAGGTGACATCATTGAGGAACCGGGGCAGGGACACTGGAGTTTTGGCAGTGCTGCAAGAGGTAAGTATGGGTCAGTTTTCTATTTTAGCACAATGGGTGGTGATAGGAAGGTATTTTAAAGGCTTGGTAAAACCCTTCTAAGGATACAGGTATTATGGACCTTAAAACTAATCTTCCCATTGATTACCTTTAGCCAGTTCCTATGACATGCAGGTGTTTGAACGATATAACCCTTTTGCCAGCTCAGATAGGTTAGGTCTACACAGCACAGGTTTTCTGTCGGATTTTCAGCAGCAGTATTTAGAATCCGCTGAAAATCCGACAGTACCCTGTGCTGCATAGACGGCAATAAAAAAATATAAAAAATCTGTGCTGTAGTCTATACAGCACGGATTCTTTACCGTCTGTTTTATAATCCGGTGGAATATGCAACATGTTGTATATTCTGCTGGATTCCCATACAGTCAATTGTACAGGCCGACAGCAAATCCAAACGCCAATGTCAAAATACCATCCAGCACTTGACTGACATTAGCTGTCCAGACCTAGCTTTATTCCACTAATTTTTCCACTCTTTTCTGTGATACATTGTGCTTTATTTTTATGTAATTATTACATTTTTAAAACAATTTGAGGGAAAGTAAAAAAAAAAAAAAAAATTTTTAAATCAATTTTTTGACAGCAAAAGTGGCGATAAATTTTGTAAGTGTGTCACTTTTTCATGATAGACATTTATACATGGCGATATATAGTTTTAGGGTCATCAGAGGCGGGGCTAAAAGTTGCTGTTTGTGCTCTTAATGTTTTCTTTTAATAATATTTTCTTGTGTTTTTATTACTTTATTTTACATATTTTGTCCCCCACAAGGTCAGAAAAAGACCTTTTGGGGCATTTTTTTATCACTTTTTTTCTGATTTGTCCTGTAACAGGGGCTGGTACATTACCCCATTTGAAAGGGAAAGACAGAGGAAAATAACCCTGTTTACTTACTACAGAGCTGATCTGGTTTTGATAAGACCCAGAAGCACCTGCAACTACCGAGCTTCATCACGTAACTGCTGGTGTCAGGAAGCAGAGAGCCCGGTGGCATCCTGCTAATCTATATATACAGTGCTCATTGAGCACTATACATACAGAAATCAGGAAGGCAGGGTTGGTAATAAGCTGTCCCTGTATTCTTAGCGGAGAGTCAGCTATCGTTGACCGCCGGCTCTCCACTCCCACGAAATAACCTCTCTGCGAGGATACTCAGGAACATACTTAAAGGGGTTGTCTCACTACAAGGATTGCTTTTTATGTTAAAGTCACTTTGCAATATATGTCCATTTAAAGTGTCCTACCTATTCCTAGATCTCCCCTCTTGTTTGGGCTGCATCAGCTCCTCAGGTCACTATAGCTACAGACCTGTTTGATCTTTCCTGATAGGCTGACAGTGCTGTTCGCTATAGCTACAGACTTGGTATCCTCAGCAGCTCATCACTGCAGGACAGTAAAGTCAGTAAACCCACCCCTAAATTCAAAAATGAAACCAAGAAAACAAACTGAGTTGAGAAGAAACTATGTAGTGAGACAACCCCTTTAAAGAGTCTCTTGCAAACCACTTGGACGTTTACAGACTGAACACAATACTCTGAACTCCTGTACAACAGAATGGAGTCGTGCACAAGCGCCGACCACCTCTCCGTTCCAAGCCGACACTTTCAGGGGCCTGTTCCCAGAGGTATCAGTTTTTTGGCATATCCTATTGACAGGCCATCAAAGTGCGTGGTGGGAACACCCCTTTAAAGGGGTGTTCCCACTATATTGATTCATCTTACCTCAGTCCTGTTTTCTTGGTTTCACTTTGAATTCAGGGGCGTGTTTACTGGCTTCTACTAGGCTGCAGTAGAAGCCAAGTCTGTAGCTATAGCAACCAGTGCTGGCAGCCTATCATGAGAGATTGAACAGGTCTGTAGCTATAGCGACCTGAGGAGCTGATGCAGCCCATACAAGAGGGAATATCTAGGAATAGGTAGGACACTTAGTGGACAAATATTGCAAAGTGACTTGATTTTACAAAACCTTTAACATAAAAAGCAATCCTTGTAGTGAGACGACCCCTTTAAGGAAAGGAAACATTTTTAGTTTTCTTTTGTCACTGCATTCCAAGAGCTGTATCAGATTTTTTCTCCCTTCTATATCCGTATGAGGGCTTGTCTTCTGTGATACAAACTATACATAATAACAGGCATTTGTGCAAACACTGCTGTCCCTTGAATATTTATATCGGCATCAGCACTGCTAGCAACTTTTACTAGCAGTGATGTAAGGTGTTACAGCAGTGTTCTGAACAGCTCTGCAGTACCTAGAACGGCAGCTACTTTAAGGGGTTGTCTCACCATGTTATTTCACAGAGCCATAGCCAGCTTCAGGCCCCCACTTCCTAGTTAGTTTGTGGGTGGGTCTGCAGCAGTGATTGGTGTATCAGCTCTGCTATTCCTAACAGAGTCTGTTGGAGAGCCATTATTGCTGGAGGTTTGCAAACAGCAGTGCACAAGGCTACAGAGCTCTAAAAGGGTAAAACTTGTCAGTATGTAAACAAGCTCCCGTTCTTATAGATAACACAGCAGATAGTGACATCCCATCCCGGCCACTGCTACAGCAGAGAGATTATTGGTAACCTAGGGAAGATTGTGTACACAAGCAGAAGATTAGATCCGTTCCTAAATCTGAAGAGAAGCAAAATCAGAACAGTAATGGTCTTCATCTACATGTTTAAACCTAAGCAAAGAAATGGGGATACCCCTTTAAAAGGGTGTTTTCACTATGCCGGCCCGTTTCACAGAGCCACAGCCAGCTTCAGGCTCACACTTCCTGGTTACAGTGTGGGTGGATCCATTTCAGTGACTGGCTTATCAGCCCTGCTATTCCATGTTAAAGGCACATTAGTGCTGAAGGTTTCTTAACAGTAGGGCAGAAGGCTACAATACTCAGAAGGGCTGAAGTTTGTCAGTAACTAACATAAGCTCCAGTGCTGCGGATGAGACACAGCAGGGAGTGATGTCTCCATCCCAGCCAGAGCTGCTCAAGCAGAGAGAGGTTGTCGGTAAACTAGGGAAGCTTGTACACAAGCAAACTGCTCTAACTCTGAAATGAAGCAAAATCAGAACAGCAATGTATAGGATAATAATCTTCATTTACCTTTGTCTACATGTTTAACTAGTTCCCAAATGGGCCATTTATCCCCCTTTCTGACCAGGCACATTTTCCTTTTCCTTCGCACATAAGGGTTTGAATGCTATAGCGTTTTCTTGCACTCTGTTATTCGACTTATTTTTTCTGTGACACTTTAGGCTTTAATTTTATGGGGGTTTTTTCGTTTTTGTTTTTTTTAAATTTGAACGAAAATAGTAAAATAAATAAAAAGTCTGTCTTACACTTTTTTTTAGTTTTTCAACAGCTAAAAGTGGAGCCAAGATAAGTTTTTTTAAATTTTCCGCTATGAAAAATTTATAAATAGGTGATACGTTTCAGGGCCAACATGGGTGGGCCCAAGAGGTGTGATTTGGGCTCTTAATGTTTTTTTAAAATAATATTTTTTGGAGTGTCTCTCTCCTATCTATCCACACACATTTTTGTTTTTAATTTTTCCCTGAAACTGGGGCTGACACTAGCCCCTGTTACAGGGTACATATAAACCCCTGCAGTTACCGAGCTCCGGTGGTTATGTGACTACCAGCACTGGGAGGCTTCCTGCTAGTGTGTATATACCGTTCCCATTGCGTGCTGTATATACGTTGGACTATCCTGAGCACATTGCCAGAATACACATCAAACATATTCTACTGTGGTGTATTTGAGACTGATTAAAGAGGTTGTCTCACTACATTGATTCATCTTACCTCAGTCCTTTTTCCTCGGTTTCATTTTTGCATTCAGGGACATGTTTACTGGCTACTACTAGGCTGTATTGAGAGCTGCTGAGGACACCAGAGATGCAGCTATAGCTACCAGTGCTGGCAGCCTATCAGGAGAGATTGAACAGGTCTGTAGCTATAGCGACCTGAGGAGCTGATGCAGTCCATACAAGAGGGGATATCTCAGAATAGGTAGGACACGGTTAATGGACACATATTGCAAAGTGTCTTGTTTTTACAAGATCTTTAACAAAATAAGCAATCCTTGCAGTGAGACAACCCCTATAAAGTAAAATACATTGAGGTGACATAGGAGATGCGATTCACAAAGGTTACTCTGGGTCATTTCTGGAAAATACATAAAACTACATGTACAACTTGGCATTTTTTTCAAATACTACAATGCATCTAGCGTGATTCAGCAAGAGGAAGAGACAGATGAAAAGAAACAGGACTGCAAACATATGTCCACCACCAGATACATGAACACTAGGTATACACTCACCGGCCACTTTATTAGGTACACCTGTCCAACTGCTCGTTAACACTTAATTCTAATCAGCCAATCACATGGCGGCAACTCAGTGCATTTAGGCATGTAGACATGGTCAAGACAATCTCCTGCAGTTCAAACCGAGCATCAGTATGGGAAGAAAGGTGATTTGAGTGCCTTTGAACGTGGCATGGTTGTTGGTGCCAGAAGGGCTGGTCTGAGTATTTCAGAAACTGCTGATCTCCTGGGATTTTCACGCACAACCATCTCTATGGTTTACAGAGAATGGTCCGAAAAAGAAAAAACATCCAGTGAGCGGCAGTCCTGTGGGCGGAAATGCCTTGTTGATGCCAGAGGTCAAAGGAGAATGGGCAGACTGGTTCGAGCTGATAGAAAGGCAACAGTGACTCAAATAGCCACCCGTTACAACCAAGGTAGGCAGAAGAGCATCTCTGAACGCACAGTACGGCGAACTTTGAGGCAGATGGGCTACAGCAGCAGAAGACCCACACCGGGTGCCACTCCTTTCAGCTAAGAACAGGAAACTGGGCTCCAATTTGCCCAAGCTCATCGAAATTGGACAGTAGAAGATTGGAAAAACGTTGCCTGGTCTGAGGAGTCTCGATTTCTGCTGCCACATTCGGATGGTAGGGTCAGAATTTGGCGTCAACAACATGAAAGCATGGATCCATCCTGCCTTGTATCAACGGTTCAGGACTGGTGGTGGTGGTGTCATGGTGTGTGGGAATATTTTCTTGTGCTCTTTGGGCCCCCTTGGTACCAATTGAGCATCGTTGCAACACCTTGTGGAATCTATGCCACGAAGAATTGAGGCATTCTGAAGGCAAAAGGGGGTCCAACCCGTTACTAGCATGGTGTACCTAATAAAGTGGCCGTTGAGTGTAGATTGCTATGCATATCAAATACATGTCCTGCTGATTTTAAGCTAGCTGATCAATATGAATGGGGGCCACTAACTGCATGTGTCAGGGGAGAGGAATCAGACGTGTGCATGGTGTAGTTGGTGGACTCATGTGTATAGCCAGGAACAATCATCGAAAGCGGAAAATAAAGCAAGTTTTTAAGAAGTTTTAAAGGGGTATTCCCACCTCACGGATAACCTGTCCCAAAGCCTATGCTTCCAGCAATCTGTCACCTACTCTGTAAGATACAACAGTTCTAGAGCATTTACTTCTCACCTCTAGCAGTGCACAGCCCGTGGTGCCAGAGAACACCTAGCCCACCCATCCAATGCTGACTGAATTTTCTACCTATTCACAGTCATTGTCACAATCACAGCAGCCACTTGTGAATTAAAGGGGTGTTCTCTCAAAGTCACTTACTTGTTACAGGTCGGCTGGTAAAAAGCCACGTGTGCTCTGCTATAGTCAGGGCTTCTATAGAAATGAATAGGGAGAACATCCACAAGCGCAGAGCTCCTCATTCTGTAACACGGTTGGCTTGTAGCTAGCTACGAGCCGACCTGTAAGGGTATGCTCACACGATGCACTGCGGCGCGTACAGAACACACCGCAGTACATCGAGTCTTTTGGGAGTTCGCCCTGGTATGCACGCACTCCTGTGGTGCGGGGTTTGGGGGCTCGGCAGCCCACCGGCCCCACTGACATTCATTACTCATGGCGCATATTCGCCGCGAATAATTGACATGTCACTTATTTGTACGCCCGGGGAGAGGAGGCATAATCCATAGTTCTCTATGAGAACTATGGATTACCATAATTACGGCACGCATCTCACCTGTATTAGTGCGCAAATACGCTGCGAAACGCGCTGCAAAATTACCCCGTGTGAACATAGCCTTACGAAGAAGTGTGGTTATGGGGACACCCCCTTTAAGTTCACTCCTCGCTGGCAGATCTGATATATAAATGCTCTAACTCTTAACAGTAAATAGCAGACCACTGACAACACCAGCTATGCAACACCCCCGCCCACCACAGACTTTTTTATCACACTGATTTTTTTCCTCACGGTCTTCCAAGAGCCAGAACGGTTTTATTTTTCAATCTATACAGTGGTATGAGGGCATGTTTTATTTTGTTTTTATGGCATGCACTCTATGGTATAAATGGTGTGTTCTGTATTCTGCAGGTCGGTATAATTCCAGCGATACCAAAAAAAGTAGGGTTTTGTTAGGTTTTCCTTTTTTAAAAAAAACATTCACCCCTTTTAATTTTGCATGGCAGTGCCATTTTCTGCGACCAATAACTCCTTTTTTTTTGCTTTACCACCTGTGGACCTGACTAAGGGCTCTTTTTTTTCTTTTTTTTTTCAGGCTGAAGTAGGTTTTTTCGTTTACAAAAAACTTTTGAGAATGCAGCAATACATATCCAATCAAATGAGCAAAATAGACGGATCCAGAAGTTGTACAGATCAAGTGAGCAATATACATCGTGCGATTTTAGCATCAAACCAAAGGCAGACCTAGTACAAGATAATCAACAATCTATAAAAGATATATCTGGAGTAAGACAGGAACATAGAACAAAAAAAGGTTCAAATGTAGCAGATCAGGAACCGCAAATCAATTAGTGCTTCCTTGTCAAGAGAGGAGAGCGCTAATGCACCACCAAGCTCGTGTGCTAAAAAGGAGGGCCAAGACAGTGTCACAAACAAGGAATATGAAGGGTAGTTTTTATTGTACTTTTTATTCCAATTTTCTGGAGACATGAAGTGAAAAAAAAAAAAAAAAAACCCTGCAAGGAGCAGCAACAGAAGCCTTCATTAGGCTTCCATCTATCATGGCAACCAATCAGAGGTAGGTACAGGGCATGGCACCGCTTCGCATTCATTTAGACGGTGCGGCGTCTGAAGGGTTAAACAGCAGGGATCAGAGCCGACTCTGTTCCCTGCTGATAGTGACAGATGTCAGATGTATTTAACAGCCGGGACCCGCAGCGTACAGAACTGGCTCAGGGATTGATCTTTCGTCACAATGCTGATACGGATGTATGTAGAAAGTTTACGTCAAGTGTCAGTAAGGGGTTAAACAAGGAGGCAGTGAAATATTTTTACCAAACATTTCCGGTTTGATTTTGCTTAATTCAGAAGATACAGCCAGTTGTCTACAGATGGTTTCCTAAGTTAACGACCACCTATGTGCTCTAGCATCTGTCTTAGCAGGAGGTACCTGGGTGGCTAGAGCACACAGGTGGTCGGTAAGCTAAGAAAACACCTGTAAACAAGCAGGATGGAAAACCTGCTGTATCTCTTAAATAAAGCAGTATCAGAACAGATATCTGTTTGGTAAGAATGTGTACCAACTTTTGCCTACATGTTTAACCCCTTCTCCACCTATGACAAACATGTACCTCATGACTGGGTGCTAGCTCCCGCTCCATGACATGCATTTTTGTCATAGTGAACTCGTGGTGCACCCAAGAAATAAGAGGCAGCAGTGTGGCTAAGTACACAGCCCTGCTCCTGCCTCAACTGCCAGCAGAGAGAATTCTGATCGCATGGTTAATTGTGACTGCGGCATCTGAAGTGTTGACATAGGAGCAGCGATGTAAGGTATTGCAGCACTGATCACTTGAATGGGACAGCTCTGCAATACCTAGCATGGCTGTGAGCTAAAGAGGCAGGAGACTAAAGCTAAAAAGCAGGTGTTCAGCTATTTCCTTAAAGCGGTTGTCTCACTACAAGGATTGATTTTCATGTTAAAGATCTTGCAGAAACAAGTCACTTTGCAATATATGTCCACTAAGTGTCCTACCTATTCCTAGATATCCCCTCTTGTATCGGTTGCATCGGCTCCTCAGGTCGCTATAGCTACAGACCTGTTCAATCTCTCCTGATAGGCTCCCAGCTATGGTTGCTATAGCTACAGACCTGGCTTCTATTGCAGCCTAGTAGAAGCCAGTAAACACGTCCCTGAATTCAAAGTGAAACCAAGAAAAAAGGACTGAGGTGAGATGAATCAATGTAGTGAGAAAACCCCTTTAAGTCGCATCCACTTCATCCAAATTCCTCTGGACTACAAATACCCCAGCGATATCCAATCACATCATGGGACAGAAATACTAATGCTCCTGCAGTCAATTTCATGGTCCCTGGAGATCTGTCAGTCAGTATCTGGTGATCACTTGTGGAGAGCTACCACTCCCATTCATCACTGCGGAATTTGGAGGTGGCCACACAGGAAAGCTTCGGAATAATATGGTGCCTATTGAAATGAATGGCAAATCCTGTAAGACATGGTCTTGACAAGTCCCTCTGCTGCCTCAGGGTTTCTCTGGCTAAGGCTAGAGGTACCTGCACTGTTATTTCCCATTTCCTATAGGAACAGAGAACTGGAAATAACTATAGTGCCAGACCAATCAACAGCCTCCGACATACCCCACTGGCTATAAGGAAGTCGGTCGGTCATTTGACAGGAGAAAAAATTTTTTGCCTGACAGAGGCTCCATCAGAACCACCACACAGATGTGAATCAGGTCTAATGGAAGGGAAACCTGAGCAGGGACGCTCCTTTATGGCTTCAAACTCGACATACACCACTCACAATAATTTGGGGATATTTGGCTTTTGGTTCAAATTTCAGGAAGAAACATTAAAAATTTCTTGAACATTTTAAATGCACATGTCCAACTGTTCAACGGTTCAGTCCTTTTTGCACAACTTGCTGATCTCCAACAAGTAGCTTAATGACAAAATGCACAACAGGTGTTTAATCCCTGAATCACCCAATAAATCTAGGGTATCAATTTGAATTTGGATTTAAACTGTCCTCCTCATCATGTTGTTCCCATTTTGACATCATGAGATCAAGACAACACCTTACAATTGATCAACAGTACCTAGTCATTGTGAGGCTTCAACCAGGATGCTCCCAGGCGAAAGTGGCCACTGAACTTAGAGTGTCACAGAGTGTCATCTGGAGGTTGTATCAGAGACACAGAGAGACTGGAGGAGTCATAGAAAGGCAAAGAAGTGGACGTCCTCTGGCTACATCACAAAGTTTCATTGTAAACAATGCCTTGCGAAGCTGGAGAATGAATGTCACACAGCTCCAGGCACATTTAGGGCATGTCTCCACGGCACCGGTTTGCGCAAACTAACACACCCCACTGCATAGGTTTTCCGCCCGGCGCCGCCTGAAAAACATTGTCCTCTGCCGTGGGGATGAGCCCTTAAGGGAGGTGAGAGGAAACCAAGTGTCACATCAGACCATTCGTAACTGTTTACATCAGCGTGGTCTGCGTGCTAGACGACCAGCATGGGTACCTGACCTGGCTGATGCATAGCGCTCTCCTTGACTTCTTCAGCATTGTTGGCGGCCAGCATTTCTGCTCAGAGTGAATCGACTTTCATCACTGAACAGCGCTGAGGACCAGTGGTCCCTCGTCCAAAGTAGCCTGTCCCATGCAAGACGATGAAGCCTGTGCCTGGTGGTGTAGTCAGGTCGTCTAGCACGCAGACCACTCTGATGTAGATGGTTACGAATTGTCTGACATGAACAGAATGATGAGGAGGACTTTTCATATCCCAATTCAAATTGAGCCCCTAAATGTATTGGGCTATTCAGGGATCAAACACCTGTTGTGAATTTTGCTATTATGGGGGTTGTCTCACTACAAGGATTGCTTTTGATGTTAAAGACCATGTAAAAACAAGTCACTTTGTAATATATGTCCATTAACAGTGTCTGACCTATTCTGAGATATCCCTCTTGTTTGGGCTGCATCAGCTCCTCAGGTCGCTATAGCTACAGACCAGGGCTGTGGAGTCGGCAAGCCGAAGCCCCGACTCCTCAATTTCCCAAACCTCCGACTCCCTCATACACGGCGCATGTTTAAGTGATAACTTTACTGTAGTAAAAGGGTAACATCCGACTGTTTATCACCTTATGATACAATAATCAAGCTATTTAGGTAGAACAGACACTGACAAGCAAAAGGGTAACAATGTTTTGATCTTTTGAACACTTGTGGGTAGAGTTAAAGAAAAAGCTGTATTTGTATCCAAGTCCAGTCCGCACCAACATTGGGAATGTGGAGAAGAGACCTGGATCAGATTTTGGTCAAGATGTGCTTTAATCTGATCCAGAGCCCAGAAGGATTCAAGCAGTATTGAAAACCAAGAGGTTGATTTCCCAAATACTAACAAAATAATAAAAATTAACATTTTGATTTTTAGGAGCAGAACAGTAACAATGCAGTTACAGGAAAAAATCTGCAGAACAAAGCAAATGCTAAATACTTGCAAGTCAAATTTATGTATAAGATCGGTAAGATGACTGTATATAAAATTACAGTAGCCTCATGCACAAAGCTGTAGTGGATGGTGAGATATGGAGCCTAAAAGTCACAAGTTCATACTATTGTTACCATTTTGCTTGTCAAAATATATTTATTGGATGACTTTAGAACACCAAAAAATTGTAAATATGCAGAACACTGCAGGAACATTTGTGGAGTCTCTGAATTTGTTCTGAGAAATAGCATTGCCTACATCAGATCCTGCATACATGACCTCACATCTCATGATTTCCCGGCTACGAGAACGCCTCTCTACACCAACTTGGGATGGGGGGCAAAGCGGTGACCACAGGGGCAACATCTCTAACAATGTCAGGGTATAAAGGAATTGCCTCAGCCACAGTCAGGTCTGATGAATGGTTGATCGTCTACTTCTTGGAATGCAGGTGAAAAATTTAGCTGAAATCTGTTTGCCATGGGAGCAGAATCTTTCCCCTGGGGCAGCGCGGTGCCTGCTCCATGTCATCTATTCCACTCCTCAGGTGAGACGGCTGAAGATATGGGAGCAGCAGCACCGGCAGGACCCAATTGCTCTTGCTCATTGCACTTCATCAAACTAACTGGACCAACTTATTATATATTTTGGGAGTCGGTCCATTTTATGATGACTCCGACTCCTGCAAAATAAGCACCGACTCCGACTCCACAGCCCTGCTACAGACCTGGTGTCCTCAACAGCTCATCACTGAAGGCCAATAGAAACCAGTAAACATGCCCCTGAATTAAAAAATGAAACAGAGAAAACCGGACTGAAGTAAGATGAATTGATGTAGTGAGACAACCCCTTTAAGACTCTTGTTGGAGAGATGGAAATCAGTTCATTTAAAAAAAAAATATAAATTCAAGAAGTCTCAGTTCACCCTGAAATTTCATTCAAAATCCAAATATCTCTAACTTCTTGTGAGTAGTAGATTAGGGGAATGACACTTTATCACAGCATTGGGACAATCTGAGGAGTCAGAGATAGGTGTTACTGATGAGGATTACCTCCCTGCCACAGCTTTAGACCCAAGTAACCAAAGCTGTAGGTCCTGCCTGACTTATTCATCTGAGCGGTGTGATCCACTGAATCCACGCCACTGCCCATGTCAGCACTACCTCTTACACACAGGACCCTCCTAGAATACAAATAGGTGAACATCAGCAATGTGACTGCTCTGTGTAACAGAACACGAGACAAATCATTCACCAGAGAAACATAGTTATCTTCAAGGAAGGCGAGATTCTAAAGAGGAGAACTGGCATATAGTCCAATACCTGCAAACATCCCATAGACCTCACCATGATAGAAACCTGCATTTATGATATTACAGTGCAGCCAACATGACCGCTGTCAGCAGTGGATACAAACAGCTGTGCTCCCACCATACACTGCTAGCATATGCCATCAAAGTCTGATGGGTGCTGGTCTCACTTCTGGGATCCGCTCCTATTATGGGAACAGGCCACTAAAGTTACAGCACAGACTGGAGAGCTGGTCGCACTTGCGCATGTCTCTCCATTCCGGTCTATGGGAGTTCTGAGCAGACCAGATCCACCACTCACCTGTACTCGGAACTCCCATAGAACAGAATGGAGAGTGACTGTGCAAGAGTGATCGGCTCTCCAGTCTGCACTGTGACTTCAGCTGCCCGTTCCCAAGATAGGTGCCTGCATCTATCAGATAATAATGCCGTATCCCTGCGGTCTGCCATCAAGGTCTATGGGTAAAACCCCTTTAAGAGGCTGTTCCTGACATGTCTTATTAAAGGGTGTCCACTTTCTTTGAAAAAATTTATATGCACCTTCTGGGGCCCCTTAAAGGGGTTGTCTCACTACATTGATTCATCTTACCTCAGTCCTGTTTACTTGTTTCATGTTGAATTCAGGGGCGTGTTTACTGGCTTCCACTAGGCTGCAGTAGAAGCCAGGTCTGTAGCTATAGCAACCAGTGCTGGCAGCCTATCAGGAGAGATCAAACAGGCCTGTAGCTATAGCAACCAGTGCTGACTATCAGAGAGATAACAGTCGACTATACAACCAGTGCTGGCAGCCATCAGATAGATCAAACAGTACTGTAGCTATAGTGACCTGAGGAGCTGATGCAGCCCATACAAGAGGGGATATCTAGGAACAGGTAGGACACAGTTAATGGACATATATTGCAAAGTGACTTGTTTTTGCAAGATCTTTAACATAAGAAGCAACACAAAACATATACACCCCCATCAACCCCCCCACTCCCCTGACAGTACCAATGCTGCATCTCTACAGCCTTCTGTTTACAGTCTGCTGCAGCGGTCACATGACACTCAATGACATCACTGCTCAGAAGTAAACAGTAGAGGCACATGACTGCTGCAGCCAATCAGCCGCTCCAGCTATAAACAGGTGACTGCACTGAAACCAAGGAAGGGGAGTTTAGAGTTCTGGTTGTTCAATAGGGCCCTAGAAGCTTTATATCCATTTCTGAACAATTTTGACAACCCCTTTAAATGTTAAAATTCACCATGAAAAAACAATGCTGGAGCCTCTTCTTTTATAACTCTGTGCTGTTCCTCCGTTATTCCTCCTAGAAATGGATGACTGAATCTGTCACCTGGGCGTTACTAGTTTGGGGTGTCCCTGCCCAGTGTGATATCATCCAATCAGTGCTGACTGATATCTGGAATGGTAACGCCCAGCTGACAGATTCAGTCATCCATTTCTAGGAGGAATAACAAGAGAAGATGCTGCAGGACTGTTCTCTGACATCAGTTGTCCCAGGTATCCTGTAGACCCAATGCCGGGATCACTTCCTGCTCCTCATAGTAGAATTCCTAGCTAACCTAGGGGGTGTGGCAGAGCATGGCACGGTGCCAGGGCATGACTTGGCCGAGCTTCCCACACATCTGTCTGATGTCACTGGGTGACCTAAGCCCTGGCATCCCGGCTGTAGCCACACTGGCCACTCCACGTCCACACTGCCGACGTGGCCCTGCCATGAAGCGCCCCCTGCGGAGCGCCCACTCTCCTGCACCCAATACCATTGCCACCTTCATACCCCCCAATACATGGTCCTGCCAGTACCTCGAGGAGAGCATGGAGGAGCAGCGCACCCACTCGTTCAGGTCGCACATGGCCTGGTAGCCGGGGTCCCGTTCCTTTTCTCTCTCCACGTGGAAAGCATAGAGGGCTAGAACGATACCGAGCACACACACCGCATACCGGGCCCCGCTCTCCCACCGCGGCACAGACACTCTCAGCACGGGCGCCGCCATCTTAACCCCGGCCTGCTCTAATCTCTCGCGGGAGCGAGACACACGCAAAGCGCGCTCCGGCTGCAGCAGTGACGTCTCCGCCGGTTAGTGGCATCAGGGGTGGGGCCACGTCCCGGGGCTGAGGCGTGGCTCTCACTAGAGACGTCCAATGGGAAGAGGCGCCGCTGGTGACGTCACGGAGGCGCTGGGGGCGTGGCCTCAGAGTTGTGACGAGTTCCTCTTCTCCAGCAGGATTTACCGTGACTCGGAGGCAGCGCTGACTGTGCGGGAGGCGGCGGTTCCCGTGCTCCCCCTAGAGGCCAGGTGCTGCAGGGCTGGACTGTCTTTGTCCATGGCTTCAGAACTAGGGGCTTGTCCCCACAGCACGGGTTTTACGCGGTTTTTATTTTTGGGAAAACAACGTCCCTCTTTTTCATTGATTTAAAAGAAATTCCTGAGCCCGTACACTGAAGGATTTTCCCCCATGGATGTTTTGTCCATGGCTTCAGAACTAGGGGCTTGTCCCAGCAGCGGGGGTTTACAGACGGGTTTTCAGATTTGGAAAGCAACTGTCCATCATTTACATTGATTTCAATAGAAAATTCCTGCAGCAGGTCACACTGCATGGATTTTCCGCCGGATGGTTTTTGACACTGTCAGGGCATGTCCCCACTGAGCGGGTTTTCCATCGGCGGTAAAACATTGAGCAAGCACATTCTTCTGTCCGGTTTTCGGACAGAATCTGTGCTTCTCAATGTGAAGGGGAAGGGCTTTTCTCCGCTCATCGCGGACGGTATTTGTCCTGTGCAGTGGGGATGCGCCCTCAGTGTTCTGAAACACTTAGAACATGTTCATGCTTCTGCACGGTTTTGGGCAGTACATGAACATGTTGGTGTGAAGGGGGATGGCTGAACCCGCAAACCACGGACAAAAGCCACCCCCTTGCACCAGAAAAATCCGACCAGTATTTTGTCTTTGCTGTGGGAACACATCCTCACATGTAGTCACATTGGGGGGCCGGGGTTGGGGGTGGCCGGCGCGCCCCTCCTGCTGGGGTGGGCCGGCGCGTCCCTCCTGCTGGGGTGGGCCGGCGCGCCCCTCCTGCTGGTGTGGGCCGAGCTTGCAGTAACCACAAGACAGTATAAAATCATGATGAAAAAATAGATCTTAATCACAGAAAGATTTTGTACCCAGTAAATCACTGAAAAAGAATCTACACATAAAACATAACTTTTACTCATTCAATGAAATTAGAAACACTTGAGAGAACCAAAGCTAGACCTAGACAAATTATAATGCAATCCAAGAAAACAGGATTTAAAAGCCACAGCAGGAAGTCTCCTCAAACTCTCCACCCGTAGGGGCCGTTCACATGGAGCGTTTTTGACACATTTTTTGCAGAAAAGCACAGCATTAATTAATTGCTGTGTATTTCTGCAAAAATCACTCTGTGTGTGAGCACCCTTAGGCTATGTCTCCACTGCACACATTTTCAGTCGTTTTTTTCAGCGTTTTTTGTTTTCTAGGGGTGCGTCCCACACGGCAGTATGCAAGCATCGTCCGGATTCTGATTAAAGAAACCGGCTGGTATTTAGACATCGTTTCCATGATTTTGGAGGACAGGTCTGTCTGCGGTTTGCGGATTCAAGCCGTCCCCCTTCGCACTCAAATGTTCATGTTCTGCACAAAAACCGGGCGGAAGAATGAACATGTTCTAAGTTTTCAGAACACTGACAGCGTCAAAAAACGTCTGGCGGAAAATCCACAGCATTTCTGTTAAAAAAAAAAATAATGTGTCAAAAAACGCAAAACTCGCGAAAAAACGGTTTTTGAGTATCTTTTGTCAGGCACTGGAGAAAAACTCAGTTTATGAACGGTTTTAGGATTTGGTTTTCAGTGAGTTTTTTGTCCAATGCTGTGTAGACCAAGCCTTAGGCTACCTCTAAACAGCACTGGATTCTTGTCGGATTTTCAGTATTTAGTCAAATTCAGTATTTTGAATCCGCCAAAAATCCAACTGTGCCCAGCGCTGAAAAGTCCATGCTGAAGTCTACACAACAAGGACGTTTTCCGATTGGTTTCAAAATCCGCAGGATTGCCGTCAGATTCTTGTATATTCAATCTATATGGCCAGTGGCAAATCCGAAAACTGTGATTTTTAGATTAAATCTGCCCCAAAAACCATGGCCCAGCAATGTTAAAATGCCATCAAATTTTGGACGCCATTTTAACATTGCTGTGTAGACATAGCCTTAGGGGATGTTCATACGACGTAATTGCAGGGTGTTTTTTGGCGCATAATTGCGCTGCAATGTGCCCGAAGTACGGCCCGCAAATACAGTAATATCATAGCACTCAATGATTGCTATGATTTTGCTGTGTATTTCCCGGCGTATACTGAGCGCCAGGGAAAGGGAGGGTGAATGTGGACAGGAGCGCTTTAGAAGTACATGCCGCTATACGCCGTGTGATCCTGTACTGATATGCTCATTCTTCTGCTGTATTCCACTCAGAAAACGGCGGAAAAATTATAACTGAAGTCAATGGGATGGCATGAAAAACAACCAGAAAGTGTTGTGCATGGGTTTGGTGCAGATCCGCGTTCACAAACTCAATAGTGCTCTATGATGCAAGAACGATTGAAAAACCATATCTGCAATATTGTGTCAAAATCAAACGAAAATACACGGCAACTAATAATAACCTTTATTTATATAGCGCCAACATATTCCGCAGCACTTACAATTTAGGCCATGTTAACACGGCTTAAAATTGGACGTATTTCAGTCCGTAATTACGCGCCGGAGTGCGCAAATTACGGCTGGAATACGTCCCAGTCATTACGGTAATCCACAGTTTTAATAGAGAACTATGGATTACGTCTCCTCTCCCCGCCCGGCGAATACGCCGCGGGGGGAGATAAGTGACATGTGAATTACCAGCGGCGTGTACACGCGCCGCTGGCAATGCAAGTCTATGGGCCGGCGAGGTGCCGCCCCCCGACCCCAGCCACACGGCGTAATTGCGGGGTGTAATTACGCCCTGCATTTAAGTCGTGTGAACCCAGTCTTAGAGGGTGTAAGTCCAGACAAAAGACAAAACCTTACATAGTAAAAAGCTACTTACAGATCAGACACATGTATGAAATGGTTTTGATCTAAGACTCACTTTTTTTCCCCATAGAAACCAATGGGGAAAAAAGTGAGTTTTAGACCAAAACCGTTTCATACATGTGGCCCAAGGTGTTAGGTGCTTGATCCCAAGAGCTTACAATCTATTAGGTTGTATAGGTGAGAAGTGCTTGGTTTACATATTGGTCCAGCTATGTTTCATAAATATGGGGTAGTTTACATAAAAGTGGATGAACCTGCCACACAGACTGTACATCTATATACAGATACGTCCCTGTGAGTGCCCAGGTGCAGGGAGTGACAGAAATGTGTGTGACTAAAGCTATGTTCACACGGCTTACAATGGGCCGTATTTCGGTCCGTAATTACGCGCCGAAGTGCGCAAATTACAGGCCGAAAACGGCCCATTCATTACGGTAATCCACCCTTCTCATAGAGAACTATGGATTACGTCTCCTCTCCCTGCTCGGCGAAGCCGCCAGGCGGGGAGATAATTGACATGTGAATTACCAGCGGCGTATACACACCGCTGGCAATTCAAGTCTATGGGCCGGCGAAGTGCCGGCCCCCTGCTCAGTCACCCGCTCCCGCCCCGCCCCCGGTCACACGGCGTAATTGCGGGGCGTAATTACGCCCTGCAAATACACCGTGTGAACATATCCTAATAGTGACAGGTTAGTAATTAGGGATCTTGGTCTGCCTGAGAAGATGTATTCTAAAAGGGCGCACTTAAAACTATAAGGCAATGTTCACACGGCTTATTTGGGCACGTATTTCAGCCTGTAATTCACGCCGTACTGCGCGAATTACGGGCTGAAATACGTCCTAGTCATTACGGTAATCCACAGGTCTCATAGAGAACTATGGATTACGTCTCCTCTCCCCGCTCGGAGAATCTGCCGCGGGGGGAGATAAGTGACATGCTTTTTACTAGCGGTGTATACGCGCCGCTAGTAATGATAGTCTATGGACCGGCGAGGTGCCGGCCCCCCGCCCCCGTCCACACGGCGTAATTGCGGGGCGTAAGAGTTCTGAGTTTGCCTTATAGTACAGTGTAGCATGTTCCAGAGAACTGGTGATGCACATGTGAAATCTTGGAGACGGGCATGGGAGGTTCGGATGATTGAGGCATGTAACCTGATATCATCAGCAGAGCAGAGAGAGTGGATAGGGTGGTAGACAGAGATGAGGGAGAAGATGGAGGGGGTGCAGCGTTGTGGAGAGCCTTATATGTAAAACGAAAACGGAGTTAAAAATCTTCAGGTTCTTGTGTAAAATACTGTTCAAAGACTCGGACAATGCAGTTTCAGGATACAGAAGCCAACAAGTATTTTGTCATTTGTCGTATGGATGTACAATACCCTAAGGGCATGTCTACACGGCATGGTTTTACCGGCAGATTTTGACACACAATCAGATTTTCAAAATCCAACTAAAACCATCCACATAGACCTCAATAGAAAATCCAAGCTGTAGTCTACACTGTAGGAATATATATATATATATATATATATATAATATATATATATATATATATAATATATATATATATATATATATATATATAAATATATATATATATATATATTTATGTATATCCCACAGTTCTGTTTTACATATGTAGATGAGGGGACAACATATAGGACATTCCTTCCTAAACGGAAATGCAGAGATATCACTGTGTCCTACAGAATTCTAATGGGGGCTTTGTAAAATGCTAGACCATGAGACTCCGCATTTTACAAGGTGTCACCAAGAGATGACTTCTTTGCATTTCAAGAGAAGGATTGTTTTTTTCATCAGACAAAGTTGAACTGATTGTTAATTAGTTTTACATTAGCCAATCAGACGACTTTTCATGTTGCCCAATGGAGGAAAAAAACTATAAGAAATGATGAAAGATTGTTATGAGTTAGTGATGGGTGATGGATGAATGGAGGTAACATCTAGGTATTAAAGGGGTGTTATCGTTTCATTAAATGGTCTTCAGAATAAGGGGACAGTGAAAACAAGCAACTTTGCAATTGGATGTCATTAGCAAAGCTGCCTTGTTCTCACAGTATTCCTTATCTTGTGTTTTTATTTACACTGATATCCAGTGTGGGTCTAATCCCTCCTCCTTGCATTTCACTAGCTGAAAGCTCATTTACATTCTGTACAGCCCCTGGATATCTGGGTCTAATCCCTCCTCCTTGCATTTCACTAGCTGAGAGCTCATTTACATTCTGTACAGCCCCTGGGATTCACAGGCTGTACAGAATGACTCAGAGTTAGGGGCCGTAGCATTTTTCTGTCTCCACACCTAGCAGAAACAGACTGCAGCAGATTGTACAATGAGAAAACATGACAGTTTTGACCCTGTGCCTAACTTTCCTGCATACACGCAGATCTGTGCCGTTCTTAGAAAGCTGTAATACATCTCCAGCTGTGAAAGATCAGTGCTCAGATTAGATTGAATGCAGCCTGTGGTATGTATACAGCTCTTATAAAATAAGACTGATAGGGGGAGACACAGTGATATGTGGACTCAGAGGGAGGGGGGGGGGAGTCTCAGGCCAGCAGTGATGGGGGGATGATGTCATCCAGCTGGGAGGGGAAGAAACGCCCCTGCATTCACAGAGCTGGGAAGCTCAGAGCAGTGTGAATGAGCCGAAGTAAGGAAGCGATACATCCCCTTTAAGGTACATTCATCCATAACTTTCTGGGAAAAGAGCGGTCATCATTGCTGTCTTTTGGGACTGAAATCTGAAATAAAGGCTTCATCTCTGGAAAAGAACCAAGGTTGTCTGTCCTGGAATTTTACCTGGTGGTGAAAAGTGGACACGTTCTATAGCTTTGTTTTAAGGGCTAAAGAGCGGTATATACTTCATTGTTCCTGATGATCCATATTATAACATACGCTACTCGGATTTCAAAACCACCATTTTTTCCAAAAACATGTTCAATAATCCGCCATATTTCTTTTGAAAAAGGGATTATTGTATGATTCAGTTAAATGGGGTGGCCAAATCAGAAAAATGGATGCAGCCTAATAGTATTTTGTCACCATGCTGGCACAAGTATCCAGAGGGTGCATACAAGGGACAGAACAGCCTGTTGTAGCAAACTCCGATATTTCCAAGTTATGGTTCTGTGTAAGAAGGGAACTAGAACAGGAGAACTGTGTCCTTTTCTCAGTGAGAACATGGAGACTCCTAGGAAGTTACAGTAGCTGTATTTTATAACGCTAATACCTGAGCACTATTATGTGACCATATTATAGCGGTACTAATGGGGCATGGTATGGTATCATTTTTTTCTAATATAATTTGTGTAAGACAGCACGGTGGCTCAGTGGTTGGCACTGTTTCCATTTAGTTCTGGGTTCAAATCCCACCGCGGACAACATCTACATGGAGTTTGTATATTCTCCCTGTGTTTATGTGGGTTTCCTCCAGATACTTCAGTTTCCCCCACGCTTCAGGTTAATGTAGAATTTAGATTGTGAGCCCCAATGGTGACAGGGACCAATGTGAATGATGACAGTTGCTGTGGAATATAATAGTATAAATAAAATAAATAGTTCTATTAATTGGGCAGTGTGTATTATTTAGCACTGTAGGTACTATTGTTATTTTAATTTCAATGTTTTAGCTTGTGTGCTACATTCCTGGGGTTGCTGTGTTGTGGCAGTATTTTGGGGGGCACTATATGTATAACAGTATTTCTGGGGCATTATCTGAGTAGTACTGTACTTAAAGAGTACCTATCACCACCACACAAACACACGAAAATTTATAGTAGAAGGAATTATAAGACTTTTCTCTAATACTTGTCATTAGAAAATCAGGGGATTTCCCTCAGTATTACAGGAACTGCTTTTACTTTTACTTTGTATGTCGGAGATCATTATCTAATAGGATTACTTCTGTGGAAGTACCAACTGTGCAAGGGGAGCTGAGGGCATAGCTGTTTGTACAGGGTTAATCCAAGTCTCTCACTATACATACACTGCAGGCACAGCACACTTCAGCCTCCTCCTGCATAGCACACAGACATCTATATTATACTGCTGCTAGTGTACACGATTCTCAACAGCAGAGATTCTCCCTTTCACAGTGGACTCTTCCAGCTCAGAAGCAGTTAGTTTCACAGAGTTGTCAACATAGTGATCCATTATACTGTGAGGTGCCCGAATTCAGTCCTTTCTTAAAGGGCCAGTGCTTTTTTTAAAAAACTGAATTACAGGCGAAATGCTTTGATTTTCCTAATGAAGCATATTTGAGGAAATGTTTGTATTGTAGTCTCCTGTTACTTCATGAGGTATCCCTGGAGGTGATGGTTCCTCTTTAAGGCACTTAATCTGGGGGCATGGGATAATGCTATTTTATGGCATGGTATAGGAACACTAATGCGTTCTTTTAAAGAGGTGGTCTATAGGGTAAGAGTGTTGCTAAAACTCAGACAAAGTTTGGAATATCTATGCAATATTACACATAATTTGATTAAAATGTGCAATAAGAACTTCAATTTTTCATATACCGTATTTTTCGGATTATAAGATACTATTTTCTTCTAAATTTGAAAGGAAAATGGGGTTTTGCCTTATAGTCTGAATGTCTAAGGCTGCCGTCGGCTCCCCTCAGCATCGCCCCACTCCTGCCTGCCAGAGATATTACATTCGGGATGTATATAGTGGGCATTCGCTGCAGTTGCCGGCTATTCGTAACAGCAGGCAAACGCTGCTAACAGCAGGGAATGGATCCCTGCTGTTAACACTTTAGCACCATTACTCCCCCCATTTTCTCCCTCCGCGACGTTATTGCAGAGAGACAATTGGTTGCGATGGCAGATGAATATCAAAACCAACAGGGGAAATAACTGGTACAGGGTTTAACCTAAATGCCCCTGGAAAAATACATGAAACAAAAAAATCATGTATCTAAAATATAACCTTTAGTATTTTTCTCTAAAAGCACAATGTATATCACCTAATTCAAAGCTCAAAACAATACTAACCCTACTTGGCCTAATTCGCCCTATTGCCTACTTACGGGATGAAACGCCCCTATAAGGGCGGCCCCGTCTGGAACCTTACCCCTACAAACACTTACCTTAACAAAACAAAAAATCCCGACATGTTTCCGTGTCCCACAGGCACTTCATCAGGGGATGGATGTGGGAACAAAAAATGATTCCGGGTAAGTTACCAAATCTTTTATCCACAGTAGGACCAGATGTGCCCATACATTGGTCTCATTAGTATCACACTGTCACGTATTAAAATCAAGACTGTGTGTTTATCATCATTCTCAAAGGCTTACTAACCAAGCACTGTGCTGTTACAAAAAGTTCAAATGGTTCACAAGGTGTATATATGATGCATATCAAACATCACTGTACAAATCCTGTATACATAGTACTACCCGCCCTGTCAGGGCTGTGTGATAGCAATACAGGTACCTAATGTTAACATCACTTATAGTGATCCAGCGTGCACAGCATGGAGCCTGAGCAAAGCCATGCAGGTGCCTGCTGGAGTCAGTGATAAGAAAATGAGCAGCTGACGCAATGTATGGGGTAACATCTATATAAAAGCTATATATTGGCAGCACTCTGTGTATATTGAAATATTCCTGACCTGGAATTTTTGTGTGAGTATGCCTTTACAGGGCTGCTCTAGATAATATATACATAGGTATGCTCTTGCAGCAAACTATAAGTGATATTAACATTAGGTACCTGTATTGCTATCACACAGCCCTGACAGGGTGGGCAGTACTATTTATACAGGATTTGTACAGTGATGTTTGATATACTTCATATATGCACCTTGTGAACCATTTGAACTTTGCGTATTAGCACTGTGTTTGGTTAGTAAGTCTTTGAGAATGATGATAAACACAAAGGCTTGATTTTAATACGTTACAGTGTGGTATTAATGAGACCAATGTATGGTCACATCTGGTCCTACTGTGGATAAAAGATTTGGTAACTTACCCGGAATCATTTTTTGTTCCCACATCCATCCCCTGATGAAGTGCCTGTGGGACGCGGAAACATGTCGGGATTTTTTGTTTTGTTAGGGTAAGTGTTTGTAGGGGTAAGGTTCCAGACGGGGCCGCCCTTATAGGGGCGTTTCACCCCGTAAGTAGGCAATAGGGCGAATTAGGCCAAGTAGGGTTAGTATTGTTTTGAGCTTTGAATCAGGTGATATACATTGTGCTTTTAGAGAAAAATATTGAAGGTTATATTTTAGATACATGATTTTTTTTTGTTTTTCATGGCAGATGAAAGCTTCATATAGGCTTCCATAGCTGCCACCTATTACACCCTATTATTGAATTGACAATCGTATATATGGCAGTACAATAATACTGCTCTATATAGGAAAGGGATCATGCCCACTAATGGTCATGTTTCCAAGGGTGACTAAATATTAAAGTAAAAAAATAAATTAAAAAAAGTTTGAATTAAAAATAATAAAAGTTTAAATCACTCTGTCATTTTACAAATAAAAAAGATAAAAAAAAAGTTAAATATAATTGTTCCTCTAAAAATTGAAATAAAAAGTGATCAAAAAGTTGCATGTATCCCAAAATGGTACCAATAAAACCTACACTTCAGCCTGCATTTTTTGCTTCAAATTTTTTTATTCCTATTTTCCTCCTTCAAAACCTAGGTGTGTCTTATAGTCCGGTATGTCGGGCGGATGAGATATAGTAGTAACACAACTTAGAATCATTCATATAATGAACACGTATCTTGGCGTTTGACTGCGGCTGTATTCGTTTTGTGTGTGCCATTCTTGTTGCAGACTGCCATGCCTGTGAAATTTATTTCATATTGTTGCTGATCATCTTTGTTCTTTTTAGAGAGACTTCTGCAAAGTTTTGAGACTAAGAAATGTTTTAAATGTCATGTTAGATGTTAGCCATATGCCTTGTGTTTCAGGAGTTGCTGCAGTTGTGATGCCTATGTAAATTGTATCATACAGCTCTTGTTTTTTGTTAGCGTATGCTCACACGACAAGAGTTTCTAGGAGGAATCTATGCAGATTCTGCCTTGAAGTCCTTGTTAAAAACGAAATGAAAACGATTCGCATTGACCTCAATAGAAAATATGCGTTTTAGTTCATACAACACGTATTTTAGGTGTGCAGTTTTCAAAACCGACTTTGTACGTGGTTGTATTCCAAATGGAAAATGCATAGAAATTTACTACTGATGTCAATAGCAGATATTCTCATGCAAAAAGCAGCCAAAACATTTGTACGTGTAAGGCATGTGGCTTTTAACCCGGATTTGTGTCCAAATCCAATATGCATGAATTGTAATCTTTCTGACCCGCAAACCGCCAGTATAACCAAATCCGAAAAATGTCTGTAAATTCACATGCAATAAGAATCCATTTGACCGACAATACATTGGATGGCATGGATTTCAATGGCAGAATCCTCATAAATTCTACACTTAAATTTTACTCTTTCATATGAACACACCCTTATAGTACTTTCTCTGTAGTTACTGTGTGGTTTGGTAACATAGTGGAGGGGAATTCCATCCCTGTACACCCTGGATTCAAGTAGGTAGGCTGATGGAGCTAGTATGGAAACTCTTGTAGACAGATTGTGTGACTAGATTGTGGGTGGTTATGCTCAGGCCCGGACTGGCCATAGGGCAAACCGGGCATTTGCCCGGCGGGCCGCTGGGGTCCGGGCCGCAGGGCCAGCTCGGATCGCCCGCCGAGGGGACCAGTGTTTCCCCCCGGCGGGCCCCGAGTCCCGGCGCCGGTCTGTGGCGCGCTACAGGGGCCGCAATGGTCGCATCAGCGACCGGACCCCTG
Organism: Phyllomedusa bahiana; assembly: GCA_025379985.1. NCBI lineage: Eukaryota > Metazoa > Chordata > Amphibia > Anura > Hylidae > Phyllomedusa > Phyllomedusa bahiana. Next base: position 40,377 of record JAODAL010009161.1, read on the forward strand.
TGGCAGGGGACCGACAGGCCCCCCCTCGCCACACGGCTGCACGGCCGGGTCACCGACCCAGCCATGCAGCCATCACGGCCGCCGCCTGCACCGCGCAGTGCAGGCAGCAGCCGAGGCTGAACAGCGGGGATCTACTGATCCCGTCTGTTCAGCTCCCAGCAGGCCGCGGGGCAGGCGCGCGATGTGATGACGTCATCGCGCCCTCTCCGGTCCCCACACTGCGCCAGCGGTCCCCCGGGGAAAAGAAGAAAAAAAAACGAAGCAGGATTCAGGTAAGTTTTTTTTTTACTTATTTTTTCAAAACTACTCCCCCTTCTCCTGCCTGCCTAGCTTTACCCCCCTGGCTCCTGCCCTGCCAAGCTAATACCAGCCCTGGCCCCTCCCCTGCCTGCATATACCAGCCTGGCTACCTCCCCTGCCTGCTATTATACCACCCCTGGCTACCTCCCCGCCTAGCTATAACCAGCCCTGGCTACCTGCCCTCCCTAGCTATATCCCAGCCCTGGCTACCTGCCCTCCCCTAGCTATATCCAGCCTGGTACCTGCCTTCCTAGTTATACAGCCCGGGCTACCCCCCCTTTTCCTAGTATATACCAGCCCTGGCTACCTGCCCGCCTAGTATATACCACCCTGGCTCCTGCCCTCCTAGCTATATACCACCCCTGGCAACCTGTCCTGCTAGTATTACCAGCCCTGGCTCCCTCCCCCTGCTAGCTATATACCGCCCTCTACCTGCCCTGCCTAGCTTTAACCAGCCCTGGCATTGCCTGCCTACTATATACCAGCCCTGGCTACCGTCCTGCCTAGCTATACACCAGCCCTGGCTCCCTGTCCTCCCTAGCTATATACCAGCCCTGGATCCTTACCCCTCCCCTCCTAGCTATATACAGCCCTGGCTCCCTTCCTCCCTAGCAAAATTTACCAGCCGGGCTACCTGCCCTGCCTAGAATATCCCTGCCCTGTTAGCATATCCCCCCTGCTCCCTTTACCTCCCTGCTACTATATCCCGCCCTTCTCCTGTATACCTCCCCCGTTAGCTTATCCTGCCCTGTCTACCTGTTTCCCTGCCCTTTTCTAATCCCCCCGGGCTACCTGTCCCCCTAGCATTACCACCCTGGCTGGCTATTACCTGTGTTGGCTGTTTACCTCCCCTGTTGGCTGTATCCGCCCTGTTGGCTGTATACCTCCCCGTTGGCTTATACCTGCCCTGTCTGGCTATTACCTGCCCTGTCTGGCTTAACCCTCCCCTTTTGGGCTGTATCCTGCCCTGCCCCTGGCTGTATACCTCCCCTTTGTCTAGCTGATACCCCCTGTCTAGCTGTATGTTCCCGTTCCCTATATGCTGCCCTGTTGCCTATATCCCTGCCCGTCTGCCTTATGCCTGCCCTGTCTCCCTAAAAGTGGCCCTGCCTATATATCCCCTGCCTGGCTAAATACTAGCCTCCCTGGCTACTATGGCCCTCCCTGCTTACATACTGGCCCTCCCTGCCTACATCTGGCCCTGCCTGCTAACATACGGGCCCCTGCTGTAACATCGGGGCCCTGCCTCCCTAATCTGGCCCTCCCCGCCTACATAATGGTCCTAGTGGAAATTACTGCCCCTGGCCCTAGTGGCTAATTATGGTCCTATGGCTTGTTCGGGGGCAGCCCTAGCATTGGCTTATTAGGGGGGCGCCCTGCTACATGGCTGATAATGGGGGAAACCCCTGTCCCTGGCTAGTTACTGGGGGCAACCCTAGTACCTGGTATTAAAGGGGGCACCCTATACCTGGTATTTTTCTGGGGGGCAGCCCTAGCTACCTGGTAGTTATGGGGGCACCCTAGCTCCTGGCTAGTTAGGGGGGGCACCCCTGTTTCTGGCTAGTTACGGGGGGCTTTTTTCGGGGGGGGCCCTGTTACCTAAAAAATTAATGGAGGAAGGCCCTGTTCCCTACCTTATGGGGGCTCCTTTTTTTCATGCATTTATCTGAATTTTTTAATTTTAATTTTTTCGGGCTAAAAAGGGTTTGGGGGAAAAGTTTTTGTGGTAAATTCTACAGAGACGGTAGGGCCCACTGAAAAAGGACATGCATGCGTCCCGGACGGGAAAAAGAAATGGAAGGGAACGACTCATCGGGGATGACTATGGAGGTTTGGGCCAAAAGGAGACGAAAAGAGTCCCTCTGTCAGGGGTAAGTTTACTTCTGTTTTTGAGTCAGGCTTGTTCATGTGCTGGTGACCCGACTATGGGGGTTGATTGGTGGGGTTGTAGGTTATGTTGGTGTTTGTAGTGGGCAGTGTGGGCTTTTTCCCCAGGGCTGCCCTTTGGGGGTTTGAAACCCCCACTGCCCTATGGGGCCCCCCCAGAATGTGAACCCCCTTGCTTACAGTAATGGTACAGAGATTTGACCGTAGGTTGCCCTGTACCATGTGAACAATTTGCGTCGGGGGGGGGTCGCGCTGCAATTAAGTTAAACACAAAAGGGTTTTCTTACAAGTTGGTTCCTTACTTTGCACGCTCCTGCAGGAACGGAGCATCGGCCCCCCCCCCCCCCCCTGGCTGCCGGTGAGTCATTAATGTAAACAGGAGTCCGCCCTGTTTGGGCAGGCGTCCTGATTGCTGGCAGCCAGAGGGAGGGGAGGAGGGGCCGACGCTCCCTTCGTGCAGGACTGCTGCAAAGTAAAGGGGAACCCCAAACTGGTAATGTAAACCTATTGTGTTTAACTTAACTTGCAGCGCGGCCCCCCTTTATAGGCAGGCCATTCAAAGTCCTGTGGGCCCCACTGAAGGGCCCCAGGGATTTGGGGGCGCATGAAGGGCCGGGGTGTGAGGCCGCATGAAAGGGCCCCCGGGATGTGGGGGCCGCATGAAGGGCCCCCCGGGGTGTGAGGGCCGCACTGAAGGGCCCCAGGGGTGTAGGGGCCCAATGAAGGGCCGAGGGATGTGGGCCGCACTGAAGGGCCCCCGGGATTGAGGGCCGCACTGAAGGGCCCCCGGGATGGGGGCCGCATGAAGGGCCCCAGGGATGTGAGGGCCGCATGAAGGGCCCCGGGATGTGGGGGCCGCATGAAGGGCCCCCGGGATGTGGGGGCCGCACTGAAGGGCCCCAGGGGTGTGGGGGCCGCATGAAGGGCCCCAGGGGTGGGGGCCCCATGAAGGGCCCGGGGATGTGGGGGCCCCACGAAGGGCCCCGGGGATGTGGGGGCCCCACTGAAGGGCCCCCGGGGTGTGGGGGGCCCCCCTGAAGGGCCCCGGGATGTGGGGGCCCCATGAAGGGCCCCAGGGATGTGGGGGCCCCACTGAAGGCCCCAGGGATGTGGGGGCCCACGAAAACCCAGGAAAAGGGGGCCCGCTCAAAGGGCCCTGGGTTTTTTGGGGCCCCATGAAGGCCCCCGGGTGTGGGGCCCAAAATGAAGGCCCCAGGGGTTTGCTGGACCCCCGCTCAAGGGCCCCCAAATTTGCGGGGGGCCCACAAATTCCGGGGCCTTGACGGGGTCCAGCAAAACCCCAAGGACCTTTGGGGGCCCACTCAAGGGGGGGCCCCCAATGGGGTGTGGAGCCCCCCGGCTGAGGGGGGGGCCCTTGAATGAGCCCCCCAAAAGCAGGGGGAGGTAGGGAAATTGAGTGGGCCCCACTCAAGTTTCCCCCATGTGGGGCCCCACTCAATTCTCTCTCTACCAACAGGGGGGCCCAATACCTGGCTACCCACCTACAAGGGACTCTATAAAACTAACGACCATGCCCAAAGAGGTTATTATTACTATTTGGGGGGAAATGGATGGGGGATTTGTACATAGGGGGGGAGTACGGGAGATTATGTAAAGTGGGATCTCAGGGGTTTGGTTTTGAATTCTCAGGGAGAAGTCCTCATGGTGGCCGGGACCGGGTGGAAAGAAAAGGGAACGTGAACACTTTATCCCGGCCTGTGAGTAAAAAATGTAACTGCACTGTAAAACACTTATATCTGCCACTATGGGCCACATGTAGGGGAAAAATTCTAGATGTAGGAAATTTTTTTGTTGCCCATAGCAACCAAACATGTCCCCTTTATTTTTTATAGTGTCTGAAAAAATAATGCTGGGAACGCTGATTGGTTACCCTGGGGAACAAAGTGAGATTTAGCCCGACAGTTTTCATGCATTTCCCCCATATAGCCCTGTATGGTGGGAAAAAAATTTGGGGTTTTGTATTGGATTATATTCAGTAACAGTTTTGTGGCATTTTTTGCTTCTAAGTGGAGATTGTGGGGAAATGTTGCGGTATTACTTTGTCTTTGTATTTGTTGTTGTTAATGGTAATATCGGCCCCTTTTACCTGGTTTTTTTCAGTAACATTATAGTGGTTTTTAGTACCATCATATGGAATGTGGGGGTATTGTATTATTTGGGGTTTTTTTTTTGGTTATATTGGTCTTGGTTGCTGGTTTTGGGCAAATACGGGTGACATGTGGGAATTTGTTGGCCTTGTATAACAAATAGATAACTGTATGTGGAAAATTTAGCAAGAACTCAGTCCCAAAGAAACGGGGCAAATTTCATCTCTTTTTTTTTTTTCGGGGTTGGGTTGTAGGTCGTGGTTGGTGGGGGCGGGGGCAATTGGGTTGACAGGGGGCGGGATTAACAGGGGGGCCCAGTCGCTTTAGCTGTAGGGGGCCCTGAAATTTCTGATGGCGGCCCTGCTTGTCCCTGATTGTAAAGTGCACACCTGACTCTGTGATGAGGGGTTTCTCTGCACCACTGTTTCTTTCTTGCTTGTGTGTAGGGGGGCTCTCACACAGAGCGGTTTTGGTGCATTTTTTGTGTAGAAATGTAAGGCATTAACTGCTCTGCCTTTCTGCACAAAACCGCACCAAAAATGCTCTGTGTGAAAGCAGCTTTATAGTGTCGTTTATTTTAGAAAGTGGCGAGGTGCGAGAACAAGGGGAATTTTTTAAGCGGATATTGTATGTGGGCTGCTGGCTTAGTGCCAGGGCTGATTTTTATCCCTAGTCCGGCCCTGGTTATGCTCACATAATATTGGTGGGTAACCAACATATGGTGTGTGATGAGGCAGTGATAAGTCTAGACATTCCTGACTGGTGTGGGTTGAGAAGCTTCTGGTACCATTGTGTGTAAGGCTATGTCTACACAGCACTGGATTCTCCGTGGATTTTCAGCGGATTTTTCGCCGAAAATCCAACTGTATCCAATGCTGTGTAGACTACAACACAGATTTTCTATTGAGGTCTACACAGCATTGGATACAGTTGGATTTTCGGCGAAAAATCCGCTGAAAATCCACGGAGAATCCAGTGCTGTGTAGACTACAACACAGATTTTCTATTGAGGTCTACACATCATGGGTTTTTTACTGAAGCCACCGGCTGTCCAGCGAAAGATAGAACATGTTCGGTCTTCCGCCGGATTCCCGTGGGATTCACGTAGCCTCAGTTTACGGGGCCTACGGGAATCCAAAATCAGACCGCATTTTTTGTGCAAAAACCGTGCCAAAAAACCATGGTGCAGCAAAGTTAAAATACCATTGGATTGCCGACATTATTTTAACTAAGCTATGTAGACATAACCTAAGGCTATGTCAACACAGCACAGTTTTTTGAATGAATTTACGGCAGATTCAGTATTTAGAGTACACCGAAAATCGACTAGGCCTAGTCCTGTGTAGAGCTCAATAGAAAAACTGTGCTGTAGATATTTTACTGAGGATTTCTAAACCTCTGGCTGTCCACAGGAAGAGAGAATATGTTCTATCTTCCGCTGGATTCCCGTTTGATTCCTGTAGCCTCTATGTACTGGGTTGATGGGAAATCTGACCTAAAATTGGAAAATTGCACCAAAAACTGCTGAGTGGCGAAGTTAAAATACCATCAGATTTCTGACAGTATTTTAACTAAGCTGCATAGACATAGCCTTCCAGTCAGAAGAGTGATGTTGGGCCACAAGAGTATCAAATCCACTATATGGCAAAAGCACTTAAAATTAGACACTGTGTCATGGTGGTGGACGGAGGTCCCTCTCCGCTATGTATCATCAGTATTAGTATAAACCACCGTATAAATCTGTATAGTCTTTATATTGTATTCAGTTACAAAGTATTTATTTGCTAGTAGTTTCTATTAAAACATTTACCTTTATTCGCATAATTTTCAAACATTTTTTCAAAAAACATCTGGACACAGTGTAAATTCATTCAATCAAGATTATGGCATATGAGTAGGAACATTGCAAATAAATGTGAATGTTGTAAAAGAAACTACTAGCAAGTAAATACATTGCGACTGAATACAATATCAAGACTATACAGATTTATAAGGTGGTTTATACTAATACTGATGGGCCACAAGAGTCTACCTAGAGTGTGCTATAGCTGCAGAAGAAAGACCAGCCCTGGCCATGGAGATAAGGGAGCTGCCCAATTTTCATTGCCCTTTGATGCCCGATTAGCCACTATTACTGCATCTGTTGTGTTGTACAGTTCCCGTAAATACTGTATCATACAAATATTAGTGTCATAACTATAGTTACACCACAGAAACTATACTGACAGCAACCCTAAAAACAACGGTGTCTGATAGTGCCCCCAAAAATAATGGTGTCAAACATTAGTAGTGTTCCAGACAGTAGTAGTGCATTTACCACTAAAAGTGCCACTTTTGTGCTCCACAGAACAATAGTGCCATATTTTCTACCCTAAACAAGTTGAGCATGCACTCACAATAGATTGCTCCATCAAATTTCTGATGCAGATTTCCATATTGTGGATGTTGCTATGGTTTCTATATGAAACCTGTATCAAGAAGTGATTTTTATTCTGAAAGCAGATCTACAGATCTGCATCGTATGAAGCTGCCCATCACATAGTAATAATGCCCACAGTTGTACCTCCTAGATCAGACCTGGGCAATGTACGGCTCGAGGGCCGCCTCCGACCCTCCAGCTCGTCGAATGCGGCCCGCGGCGTACGATGCTCAGGTCTACTAATAGTAGCGCTGACGGCCGCCGCGGCTAGGTGTTGCTGAGAGACCGCCGCGGGCCGTCAGCACTACTATTAGTATCACCTGTACTGGTGAATTAGGCAGCGACGCGATGAACTCCGCTCACCGCGCCGCTGCCTCTCCTCGGCGCACACAGAGTAATAACTCTGTGCGGGCCCAGGAGCTGCCGGAGGAGCGTCCCGGCGCTGGTGGCATGACGTCATCACGCCACCAGCCTGGGAAGCTCCTCGGATAGATGATGAGCGCGCCAAGGTGAGTATTAGTGTTTGTTATTTTTAATTTGGTCATAAAACTATATACCTGCCTGTGGGAAGCCCTATGTATATACCTGCCTTTGGGAAGCCCTATCTATATACCTGCCGTGGGAAGCCCTAACTATATACCTGCCTGTGGGAAGTAGCTATATACCTGCCTGTGCGGAGCCCTAACTATCTATATACCTGCCTGTGGAAAAGGAGATTCCAGCGGGTAGATAGTGCACAATTTTATTGCATATTCATTCACAGGATAGTGAAAAAAGCATAAACGTTAACGCGTTTCAAATCCAACAGGATTCTTGTTCACAGCATCAAATACTTACAACTACTCGACTTATATACATAGTTAAAAAGACCAACGTCATACAATCACATGATCCTGGGTGGTTCCAAAAAATTAACCCCAGGATGACTGGCATTGACTGGCGGCCTTTCTTGCGGATTGAAGTCCACAGAGACCTGAGCAGCAATTACAAGTGAGGTGAAGGAGTGCATTTATACACCAAGAAGCAACGGTGTCAACATTCAGGGGTAAGCGACAGTGTACATGCTTTTCTTTGAATATGGACAAGTATAAAGCCAGTCTGAATACTGTAACCGCCCCCTGCTAAATGAATTTTATGAATATAAGAAGAGATATTGCAGTCATATTGTGAATCTCCTCCCAGTTATTCACTCGTTGCCCATGAGAATACTATTATACAGGATAAGTGTTGGTTTTAAAAGGACTGTCTGAATCACGTTGTAAACATGGATCGGGCGGCTAAATTGGAACAGGTGTTCCGTAATCAAGATGCTGATCTGAGGAGGAATGAAAGCATTTGCAGTCTGTTCAGAACCCTTGAGAAAAATAAGTTGCAAGAACTAAAGGTATGGTGGGATCATAACTCTCTGAAAAAATATCTAGAGAAGGGTATGATCCCACCGGGACTAAGAATACGTAAAATACTGACATTTATATATACCGAACAATTTTTGGTTAGATGGAGTGAGATCTTAACGGAATGTTCCCTAAAGCTTATGAATCTCATAGTGGATTATGAAAGTGATAAACTGACATCATTAGAGGAAGAAATTAAACAGGCACAGAGCCAGGTGGAAATATTTACATCGGATCCGGAATACCTAGTATTAGAAGAAAGAATGAAGAAAAATATAGAAAAAATAGAGAATTTGATCATTAACAATAAAAGCAAAAAATACCAAAGGGACGTAGAAGGTAATCAGAATAATCAAATATATACCTGGAACCAGGAGCAACAAAGAACCCCGAGATCGATATTAAAAAATAGACGCAAGTATAGAGCACAAAATCGCAGTGTAAATTTTTCGGATACGGATTTGTCAGAAACAAGATCAGACTCCAGAGGCTCGGACTCAGAGGCATCCTATATGGGAAGATCTAATACTAGAAGTAGCAATAACAGAAATGAGGATGAACGCTCAAACAACGACGAAGAAGGAGAGGGGGTCGCAAACATAAATCCAAAGAAACAAAAAATGAATACCTCAACCCGGAAGAGAATCTAACCGAAAGTTTTAAGGACACTCTAGTAGTCTGGACACCAACTATCCTAAGTGCAGGACAAATTGAGGTCCTAAATAAGGGCTTAAATTTTGTCCCAAATAAAAATTTTGACCTTTTTGACACAATTTTAGATGTGAACCGTTTTGCTAGGTTGCTAACAGTAAAGAGGTATTTTTTATGTGAGAGTAGACAGGGAAAGACATGAAAAGGGAGAGCTAGACGGTGTTAATGAATTTGATAACCTAACCTTTTCTGAACAGAGAGCATTAAAAATGTTGAAGGATTTGGAGGTAGAAAGTGTAAGCGAGACAACAGTTGAAGATTTGAGTATAAAACACAGGTTTTCAAGTCCATCATTTTATCCCTTACAAGCAAGAGTACCGACATTAGATGCCTTTCAGGAATCCATGGAGAGGGATCTGAAAGAGCTTAACATTAAAATCAGGGATAAAAAGAGTAATTATAAAAAACAGAAAAATAAAGATAATTTAACATACTGTCAAAAAAAGGAATTAAGAGCCTTAAAAAACAACAAAAATCTCATCATTAAAAAGTCAGACAAAGGGGGCCAAATAGTGATAATGGATGATGGGTTATACAGGAAATTAGTATTGGAAATATTAGATGATACAAAAACTTACAGGAAGTTAGAAAGGGATCCAACCGGAATTTTTAAGGGCAAATTGGAGAAATTATTGGAGGAAGGAGTCCTCACAGAGAAACAAAAAAATTATTTGTCCGAGAAAAATCCCATTATTCCTGTGTTTTAAGGAATACCGAAAACCCATAAAAATCAGTTCCCCCCGAAATTACGGCCAATACTCTCAAGTAACGGTTCACTAAGTGAAAAATTAAGCAGTTCGGTGGACGATTGCCTTCAACCGATAGTCCGGAGGCTTCCGGGCTATCTAAAAGACAGCACAAGTGTCTTAAAGGTCTTTCAGGAATTTACATGGAATTCATCTTACACATGGCTATGCTGTGTTGTAATCAATTTATATTCCACTATACCTCATCACTTAGCAATTAGAGCCATTGAATTATTTTTGAGTAGAAGTGAAAGCTATAGGGAAGAGGAAAAGATGTTTATAGTTCAGAGTGTAAACTTCCTGTTAGAATACAACTATTTTAGGTTTGATAATACCTTTTTTCTGCAGGTGGAAGGAGCACCTATGGGCGCATCAGCGTCACCTACCATTGCCAACCTTTACATGGCATGGTGGGAACAGCAAGTGATATATGGATGTGCATAATGTGGTATGGGTGCTATATCGACGACCTCCTGATGGTGTGGGGTCGTGATGTAGCGTCCATCCCAAAATTTGTGGACTATTTGAATAATAATCAACATAACTTAAAGTTCACGTTTACGTTTGACCGTGTAAAAACTTCATTTCTGGATTTGGAATTAGAGGGGTTGTGGATACAGGAAAAGTAGTGTCCAGACTATTTAGGAAACCCCATTGTGGGAACACGCTGTTACAGGCATCAAGCAATCATCCCATACACACCATTGCAGCAATCCCGAGTGGGGAGTACATTAGGGCAAGAAGGGTGTGTTCTCGGGATAGTGATTTTTTGGCAGAGAAGGAAGTTATTGACAGGAGGTTGAGGGCAAGAGGATATCCCCCACATGTATTGAAGGAAGCCTTTAATAAAATTAAAGGTATTACACAACATACTTTACTTCATAAACAGGGCAATGAAGGAAGTCAGAATGAAAGGAATAATAAAGGGAGTAAATATAGTCTGAATCCGGATAAACCCACTGTATTTTCAACAAGATATAGTGACAATTATGATGAAGTTAAGAAAATCTTTTTTAAGAATTTGCAAATTTTGTGACAAGACAAAATCCTTAAAGAATATGTAGAGCAAGGGGTTAAATGTGTCTCTAGAAGAGGTGTCACGTTAGCTAATAAAGTATCACTAAGTACTTTTGTGAGTAACAAAGATAAAACCTGGTTACAGCACCAGGGTTTTTATCCCTGTGGAAAAAGTAGGTGTACCTTGTGTCCATTAGTGATAAAAGGGAATACATTTTCAAACAGTAGTAACACAAGGCAATTTAAATTGAAACATTGTTAACTGTGAAACTGATCATGTAATTTATTACATTTTATGCAAACAGTGTAACTTAATGTACATAGGGAGCACCATTAGAAAGGTTAAACAGAGAATCGCAGAACACTTGGCAGGCATCCAGAACAAACAAACGCAGATATCAGGTGCTACCAGACACTTCATAGAGATGCATGAGAGTAAAATCGGAACCTTCAAATGTGGGATTATAGAAAGAGTAACAAAACCATTACGGGGGGGGAGGGGGGGGTACTGGGAGCACAAGGTTAGAATACGTGAAGCATACTGGATAATGGTATGCGACACACGTTATCCTTTGGGTCTCAACAAACACAATGATCTTCTATATATCCATTAGCCACCTTTACATAGTGCATATTGGGATACTAACAGGCATTTTAGCGAAACCAAATATAAATAAAAATAAGATATTAAATGTAGGCGATGTCTGTAAACTTGCCTATGTTTGTATCCCTTATCAGTCATCCTGGGGTTAATTTTTTGGAAACACCCAGGATCATGTGATTGTATGACGTAGGTCTTTTTAACTTTGTATATAAGTGGAGTAGTTGTAAGTATTTGATGCTGTGAACAAGAATCCTGTTGGATTTGAAACGCGTTAGCGTTTATGCTTTTTTCACTATCCTGTGAATGAATATGCAATAAAATTGTGGACTATCTACCCGCTGGAATCTCCTTTTCTGAGGATACGTTCGTTTTGTTTGGGCATTGACTGGCGGCCTTCCTTGGGGATCTGAAGTCCACAGAGACCTGGGCAGCGATTACAAGTGAGGTGAAGGAGTGCATTTATACACCAAGAAGCAACGGTGTCAACATTCAGGGGTAAGCGGCAGTGTACATGTTTTTCTTTGAATACCTGCCTGTGGGAAGCCCTAATTATCTATATACCTGCCTGTGGGGAGCCCTAATTATCTATATACCTGCCTGTGCGGAGACCTAATTAGGTATATACCTGCCTGTGGGAAGCAATAACAAGCTATTTACCTGCCTGAGGGGAGCTGTACCTATCTATATACCTGCCTGAGGGGAGCTATACCTATCTATATACCTGCCTGAGGGGAGCTATACCTATCTATATACCTGCCTGAGGGGAGCTATACCTATCTATATACCTGCCTGAGGGAGCTATATCTATCTATATACCTGCCTGAGGGGAGCTGTATCTATCTATATACCTGCCTGAGGGGAGCTGTATCTATCTATATACCTGCCTGAGGGGAGCTGTACCTATCTATATACCTGCCTGAGGGGAGCTGAACCTATCTATATACCTGCCTGAGGGGAACTGAACCTATCTATATACCTGACTGTGGGGAGCTGTATCTATATACCTGCCTGAGGGGAGATGTACCTATCTATATACCTGCCTGTGGGAGCTGTACCTATCTATATACCTGCCTGTGGGGAGCTTTACCTATCTATATACCTGCCTGAGGGAAGCTGTACCTATCTATATACCTGCCTGAGGGCAGCTGTACCTATCTATATACCTGCCTGAGGGAAGCTGTACCTATCTATATACCTGCCTGAGGGGAGCTGTACCTATCTATATACCTGCCTGTGGGGAGCTGTATCTATATACCTGCCTGTGGGGAGCTGTATCTATATACCTGCCTGTGTGCGGGTACCTATATCTATATACCTGACTGACTGAGGGGAACTGACTATACCTGCCAGACTGAGGGGACATACATCTACATACCTACCTTACTGAGGAGAGCTGTATATACCTGCCTTACTGTGTATCAGTAAGGCAGGTATATAGATACATCTCCCAGTAAGTTTCCACAAAAATAATCCCCCAAAAACCAATTTTTCTCCGTTCACCCTATGTTTTTATTAGTCCGGCCCTCTAAAACCATCGCACTTTCTCATGCGGCCCCATGGGAAAATTAATTGCCCACCCCTGTCCTAGATAGTACAAATGCTCCTTTTATACCCCAAAAACAGATACATTCATCCCCAATATGCCCACCACACAGTTAAAATGCCCATATTTGTGTCCCTACAAAGTAATAATACTCTGTGCCCCATAGATAATAATAATGGTGGATATAGAGGAACAAATTAATGACGGTATTTGCCTGTTCTGTTTTTTAACCACTATCTAACTGAAACATTTATCACCTTTCCTGACCAGGCTCATTTTCATTTTCTTTAGTACACGTGGGTTTGAACGCTATAACACTTTATCATACTCTATTATTCTACCAATTTTTTTCACCCTTTTTCAGGATACATTGGGCTTTATTTTTATATTATTTTTACATTAGATTTTTTGTTTTCTAATAATGACAAAATAATAAAAATAAAAATAAAGTTTTGTAATGGTCACTGTTCTGACATGGACATAGGTGATATAAAGTTAAAGGGTCCTTGTGGGTGGGGCTAAAAGTTTAAGTTTGGGCTATCCTTGTTTTTTGTATTAATATTTTATTTTTACTGTATGTGTTTTTTTATTTTCTATTTTACATGTTTTTTTCTGATTTTCTTTATGAAATGAAAGGGGGGCTCTGATTGGTTGCTATGGGCAAAAAAGAAAGTCTGAGACATAGACAGTTTTCATACATGTCCCCCCATAACTTTTTAATTCTTTCCATGTATATAGACATATAAGGGCTTGTTTGTAATGGTTCCATTGACCATACCATATAATGTACTGGGAAACACCTAAAAAATTCTAAGTGGTGTGGAATGTGAAAAACATTAATTGCGCCATTTTGCAGGCATTTCGTTTTTATGGCATTCACTCTTCAGTATAAATGTGTTCTCTGTATTCTGCAGGTCGGTACAATTCCAGTGATATCAAATGTGTAGAGTTTCCGTTATGTTTTAGTACTTTCAAAAAAATAAAAACATTCACTATTTTTAAATTTGCGCTGCAGCACCATGTTCTGCGACCAACACAGTTTTTGTTTTTTGACCTATGGACCTGGGTGAGGGTGTATTTTTTGCAGGCTGGAGTGTGATTTTTATTGAAACCATTTTGAGATACTTGCGACTGTTTGTCACTTCTTGTTTTAATTTTTTTCGGACACAAAATTACCAAAACACCACAATTTTGACTTGACTTGGAATTTTTTTTTCTTGTGCGGTGTTTAACATATCTGATAAATGGTATTATATTTAAATAGATCAGACTTTTATGGAAGCAGCAAAATCAATTATCAAAAAGAGAGTGTTTTGAAATTTATTTATTTTTTATATTTTTAAAACTTTTTTTTTTAACTTGCACATTAAGTCTCAATAGGGTACTTGACCAGTAGGGGGTACAATCTCTTATACACCATTTTGCATTATGTACTAGCTAAGGGATTAATAAAAAAAATAACATAGGCCCTGTCCTTGTATGTTTTTTTCTTTTTTTATTAATTTGTCATTAAAGAAGTTATTTAGCTCCTAACGATCAACCTAGAAGACAAAAACTAAAACATCAGTATACATGCATGAACAAAATTGTTGCTAGCCTTCTGTTTAAGAAAGAAAAACCCACATTAGTCACTGAAATTACTTGAAACTATCAAAAATCAGCTATCAGTCAATCTGCCTATTTAAAGGGTGAAAAGTAGCCACTGCACTTGTTTGGTATCATGGTGTGTACCACATTGAACATGGACCAAAGTAAGCTAAAAAGATAGTTGCTTCAAGAGATTAGAAAGAACATTATAGGCAAACATAGCAAAGGTAAAGGCTATAAGACCATCTTAAAACATATTAGTGTTTCTGTTACTACCATTGCACGTAGTATTCAGAAGTTTAACCCCTTACCGACATTGGACATGTGAATACGTCCTAATGCTGGTAAGGGGCTTAGTAGCAGGATTGCAGCTTCAATCCAGCTACATAGCCGGAGCCTTGTGAAGGCTTCCATCGCCGCCATTTATTCCTGATTTACTACTTCATGCATTAGGCTGTATAAACTATCGCAATCCCTAGTGGTGAGGTACACTAGGGGGACTCAAAGTTAAAGTAAAAAAAAATGTTTTAAAGATTTAAAAAATGTAAAAAAAAATATTAAAAGTTCAAATCCCCCCCTTTTGACATTTTACAAATAAAAAATTAAAATAATTTTAAAAAAAAGTTACAAAGTTTCAGTATCGCCACTTCCGAAAAAGTAAAATCTATTAAACTATAACATAATTTATCCCCTATGCAGGACACTGTAGAAGAAAAAATTTAAAACACTAAAATTGTGTTTTTTGGTCATTTAATGTCCCCTAAAAAGTGGAACAAATTTAATCAAAACTGGTAGAAATAAAAAGTACACTTCAGCCTACAAAAAATTTACCCTCACTCACGTCTGAAGATAGATAGTGCAAAAAAGTTATTGGTTGCAGAAAATGGTGCCGCCGCACAAATTTCAAAAATAGGAAATGTTTGTCATCTTTTTTTACGGTACCAAAACATAACAAAAACCTTATATGTTTGGTATTGACGGATTGATAACCTGTAGAATATAGATAACATAATTTTTACCGCAAACATGGCCTAAGTACGTTCTTTTTCATCTTTTACGGTTTCCCAGTATATTCTATGGTACGGTGAATGACATCATTAGAAAGATAGGCTAGTCGCTATAGCTACAGACCTGGTGTCCTCAGCAGCTTGTCACTGCCGGCCAGTAAAGCCAGTAAATTCAGAATGAAACTGAGAAAACAGGACTAAGGTCAGATGAATCAATGTAGTGAGACAACCCCTTTAATGAAGGCCCCCAGGACTGCCATATGATTAGTCTTGTTATACTCCGCTTGAGGCCAAAAACGAGCCCTCACACTGGTCCATAGAAAGAAAAGTAAAGAAGTTATTAGTTCTGAAAATGGCGATGCAAAACAAAAAGAAAAGGTTGGGGGCGTGGCTTGCGCCTGCATGCTAGTGGACACTTAGAGCAGGAGCTCTGCAGGAGAATTAGCTAAAACAGTCCAAGTAAGCCCTATCTGCCTAAACATAAAAGCCAGATCTTGGGGGCTATTGCTCTAGGGTACACCAGCACTCATTCTTAGAAGCTCCGGGTGCCTTTCACTGCTGGGAAGGCCCTGCTCCAGACCCGCACCATCTTGGAGCGTGGAGCGGAACGAGGTGTGCTCAGGCTATTCACTCATCTCCTTATGGACCAGCCCGGGGACCCACTTGATTGCTGCTACACCTTGACAGTCGGAGGTGCGGAAGGTCCACAGATTAGCGAGGCTGCAGCGGAGTAATTGAGATACCTCCTCGACGAACCGTCATCTTGAGCACGGGTTTCTGGGCACAGGGATCAAGCCCATTTACTTACCTCATTGCCGGACCTCCCGGGGACCTGTCGCAGCAGCGCAATACAGAGGTTAGTGATTACACTTGGGGGTCGGATCGAGGAACCCCTCACCGCTAATGCATTAAATGCCGGAGAGCAGAAAAGATCCTCTATAGGCCCGCCATCTTGTCCAGGAGGCACCTCAGGAACCTTCATACAGAATGGCACCTATACACAGCAAGGGTTGTGCTTGACCCACCTTATAGGAATCTTAAAATTGCAATTGTACAGAGGAAGTATATGTGCCTAAACTTTCGTTTATACAGTGAACTTACATACACCTGTGACCTGTGGAATATAGTCTAGGATGCAGATGTAATTTTCTACTACCTATTACACTCCATGCTGGTCCCTGCACCTCAGGGGACTGAGAATACAGCTTTTACGGGCTTTCAACCTATACCCAAGCTATTCCTGAATTGATATAACCTCCATTTTCCCAGTAGCTTTTATAATACTGGCCAGATTTCAGACCCTAACTCTGCCCACTCTACGGAATAAAACGAGTTTGAGGAGATTTTCTCCCTATTTTCCTACCTATCTCTGATCTGGGCCAGCAGGGAAAACAACAACCCCTAGGAAAGGACAAAAATTTTTTTTAAAAAAAACACCGCGCAACCCACGTCCTGGTTCGTAATCTTTTTTGGGTGCTCATACAATGGGTGGCAACTCAAAGAGAAGTGGGAAAGCCCACCCCACTAAAGTGACAGAATTCTTTTAAACTCCCTCTACGCGCTCACAACACAGGGAAGGACATGATCACTCCCCACCACTTTTACAAGCCTCTTCAAGGAATAACTCAGAGGACAGAGATCTGCAACACGCATCTGAAACTTTCTGTGCCTCTGAGCAGACTCTCCAATGACTTTTCTCATCATTTAGAGAGACCCTTCATAATAACTTTAAACAGATGATGGGAGACTTTAGACTGGATATTCAGGCTCCTGTTTCCAGAACAGAACATGTGGAGAAGAAGATGGGGGAGTTCACTACATCACACAACCTCCTCATTTATGCCAACGCGGCCTTAGAAGAGGAAGTCCAAAAGTTGTCCTCAAAGGTTTTAGATCTAGAAGATCGGTCGAGGCGTAACAATATCTGCCTCAGAGACATCCGGGAATTAATTGCTCCAGATGCACTTTCACAATTTTTGACAGACCTAATGGCCCTAGTGCTCCTTGACCTAGATTTAATGATTGACCGCATTCATAGGCTCCCGAAACCTTAGCACCTTTCCCCTTCCCTACCCAGAGATGTGATTGCAAGAGTACATTTTTTCAAGACTAAATAAAAATTCCTTAAAGGTATCAGAAGCTCCTCCGATCTCCCAGAACAATTCAAAGATATAGCCATCTACCCAGACCTTTCAGCGGGGACAATGTTAAAAAGAAATGAGTTTGCTCACCTAAGCAAAATTTTGCGTGAAAACAACATTGCTTACCATTGGGGCTTCCCTGTTAAACTCATAATAACCAAAGACTCTTCCACGGTGATATGTCCAACCCCTTCAGATGTACGGGATGCTCTACTCTTATGGGGTCTGATTTCCACTCCTGATAATTCACCCTCGAAGAAAGATAACAGACCTGGAATTATTACCCCGCTTTGGTCTGAAAACACTTGCTGCTCATGATCAAGACCTAATGACTGATTACGTTTGTAGGTAACTATCTTTGTCTCCTATGATGCTTCACTTGTTTGGAACTTTTGTTTTTCTCTTTTGCTCATCAAACAGAGAACTATTTTGTAGGCTGTTTGTGAGGACTCCACTCCATCTCTGGTCTCCTTGTTGGGGAACAATTTTTGCTGTTTTTGGCCTGAGTTTTACATGGGGCCCACTGCTGTTCTTTACATTTCAAGTTTATGCCATAGTATTGCTGCCTTGTAATGTTTTTATGCCACGCTGTCTTTTTGGTTTAGGAATGAGGTTTCTAAATAGTGCTTTTTCAGTATATGATGGGGGTTAAAATGTCCCTTAATGCTAATGGGCTCAACTTCCCACATAAAAGTTTTAACTTATGGAGAAATGTTATAAAATCCAAAGCAGACATGCTATGTTTCCAAGAAACACACTTGCAAGCGTCTGACACACATAGGCTGCGACATAAGAATTTCCCCCAACAGATTAAAAAAAAGCCAGGATGGCGATTTTTTTGTTAAAAACTCCATTACATTCCAACTCTTTGACTCCCTTATTGATCCTTGAGGCAGATTCATTATTTTACAATGTGCTCTTAACTCTGTCCCATATACTGTACTCAACCTTTATGCACCCAATGCTCGACAACTTTCCTTTATTACCAAGACAATCAATAAGGCGAAGAAAATGTTAAGAGGAAAGTTAATTGTCTGTGGTGACTACAACATAGTAATTGATAAGGCATTAGATAGATCGAGAAAAGTTCTCATTATACTCTGGAACTTGAAAATTACCTGCTCCAAGAAAATCTACACGATCCTTGGAGATATCAACATGCAGAGGAAAGAGATTACACCTTTTATTCACACTCCAAATGCACACATTCTAGGATCGCTTATTTCTTGGTAGATTGAAGAACCCTTCACAATGTTGTTAGTACAAAAATTGGTGTCTCTACGTGGTCGGACCACGCACCAATTTTTCTTATGCTAACAGATTCCTCCCCTACATCTGCTTATCCACCATGGAGAATTAACCATTTTTTACTTAAGTCTCCTAAAATAGTTACAGAACTCCAATCTGCACTTAAGGAATACTTCCAACTAAACTCCCCGTCATCTCCATCTGCTGCTACACTATGGTGTGCCCATAAAGCAGTTATTAGAGGAGTTTGCATAAAACTTGCCTCTAGAGAAAAACGTGAGCAAGTGTTAAACGACTTGATACGGGAGATCAATATACTAGACATGCAATTCAAATCTGACTCTTTGCCTCTTACTAAAGAAAAATTATTAGCCAGTAGAAATAAACTCTGTAGCTTATACCTGACCCAAAATGAGAACCACCTATCCAGGCTTCAATGGAATTTTCATGTACAAGGGGATCGTCCCTCCAAATTGCTAGCAAGAAGAGTTAAAATTTTACAAACTAAATAAATCTAAAGTGTGTGGTCGCCAACTCATTGCAAATGCCTTTGCAACATACTATAAAAAGTTATATAACCTAAAAGATGACCCAAATTCTACTAAAGTTTTACAAAAAAAATATTACTTCCTTCTTATCTCAAATTGATCTCCCTACCTTGTCAGAAGACCATTTATCTATCCTAAATAAACCAATTGAAGTTAGGGAAATTGAAGATACGATTAAGAAAGCTAATTTAAATAAAGCTTTAGGGCCAGATTGCCTCACAGAAGAATATTATAAACTATACTGCACAACCCTAGCCCCACACCTCTCCTCTCCTTTCAAGACATTATTAATAAAGGGGAAACTCCTTCTGAAATGCTGTGTGCAGTAGTGACCACTATACCCAAACCAGGTAAAGCCCCAGATCAGGTTACCAATTATAGGCCCATCTTATTAATAAACTGATATAAAACTATTTTCAAAAATCTTAGCAAACAGACTCAACAATATCTTACCCTTCATAATTAACAAAGACCAAGTTGGGTTTGTCAAGGGGTGACAAACCCGCAATGGGATTAGAGGAGTTCTTGACATCATTCACATGATTAATGTAAATAAAACCCCATCAATTTTATTATCTTTAGACGCAGAGAAGACCTTTGATAGGCTAAATTGGGACTACCTCAGGGACGTTTTAGTTAAATTTGGGTTTAAAGGTCCCATAGTTCAGGCCATCTCTTCGCTCTATTCCTCACGCTCAGCTAAGGTCCTAGCTTCAGGCTTTCTTTCGGAGGCCTTTCCCATTACTAATGACACTCGACAAAGCTGCCCGCTCTCCCCATTGATTTTTGGCATGTGTGTGGAACCTCTGGCGGAGTTAATTAGGCAAACTACTTCAATATCCGGTATCACTATAAAAGGTTTAGAACATAAGATAAGTTTAGTCACGGATGATGTATTGATTGTCTGTCAGAATCCTATACAATCCCTGGAGGCTCTTCTTCACCTTTTGGATATATATTCTTCTGTGTCATACTATAAATTAAATATGACAAAATCCCATATCCTTCTGTTACACATTCCAGTTACCCAGAGGGCTAACCTATCAAGATGGGATTTTATTTGGTCCGATTCGCACCTAGATTACTTAGGCATTAAGATAACTCCTTCTTTAGACCACACAATACAGGCTAATCTGGAGCACCTATATGATTCCTATCTACAGAAATAAATCAGTTATCTCATTTGCCCCTATCATGGATAGCAAGGATAAACCTTATGAAAATGACACTACTCCCTAGATTTTTATATATCTCTAGATCTCTTCCATACTCTTTTCCCCCAGGACTGCTTAATAAACTCCAATCTCTAATTTTGATTTTCATATGGAATTCTAAGAAATCAAGATGTGGAAAACAGTATCTATTCCTTAATATTAAGAGTGGCAGCATGTCGGCCCCTAATTTGAAGCTTTATAATATGGCCTCGATACTAGAGCCTTTATACTTTTGGTGGAGGTCTCCTAACTCTCACCACTGGTCCCAGATTGAAAATTCTTTGGTGGCTTCTTTCACGCTCAAAGAGTTACTAATTACTGTTTTTACTTGACTTCAAATTCCCTCTGCCATCTATCCCCTCCGTCCAACATGCTATCCGTGCTTGGTCTAGTTTTGTTAAATCGAAGAATTGGGTGTATTTTTCCAAAAAAAACTGCCCCTTATCCATACTCCAACTAGCCTCCCCACATTTCTCACTAGCCAATTGGATTTCCCAAGGTGTTGAAACTATTGACCACCTATTTGAAAACAACCTCCTTAACACATTCTCCGATTTGATGGTGACATACAAGCTGGATCGCACAAACTTCTTTAAATACTTGCAAATCAGACATATATTACAGGATCAGGTATGGCCGACTAAGCCTGTGTTATCGCCATATCATAACTTTCTGATAGGGAAAAAGAACTTTGAGAGAGGTTTATCTATCTCATATAACCTCTTGCTTACAGGAGAGAACCAGATCAAGCCTAATTACATTACCAAATGGGAAAGGGACTTAGCATGTAAATTCTCTTATGATACTTGGATGTCATCATCAATGGTTGCAAGTAAACTATCTAGATGTATAAACCATTTAGAAGTAATGAAAAAATTATACCTTAGATGGTATTTGATGCCTAATCGAACAACTCATTTTTCCCCCTCTGGATCAGCATTGTGTTGAAGGAGATGTGGTTCAGTTGGAACGATGATGCATATGCGGTGGGATTGCCCATCTACTGCTGCACTTTGGACTCAAATTGAAAACCTACGGCCACATGTATGAAACGGTTTTGGTCTAAAACTCACTTTTTTCCCCATAGAAACCTATGGGAAAAAAGTGGAGTAATAGACCAAAACCGTTTCATACATTGTGGCCCCTAGTACACTGTTCTCAATCAAGATGAAATTAACTCCGGCTCTTGCACTTCTAGATGTCAACTTATTAGAGTCTCCAGCTTAACTGAGAACAGTTCTTTTTCATATTCTTATCGCCACTAGGTTGACTATAGCTAGACACTGGAAATCTCCTTCTCCCTTGTCCATAACTGAAATCCTAAACAGAGTTAATTACCAATTCCACTGTGAAACCTCACTTGCGATTCCGCCACATAAAGTCTCCAAGGTTAGGGATGAATGGATGGTCTGGACAGAATCAACTTTCTCTAAGAAAGCGTAAGATGTCATATAACATTTTTTGTGATAGTTGTGGTAGATTTATTGAAGCCTGTATCTCTCTTTTTTATGTTCTCATGTTTTTATGTTCTTTCCACATTCTTTATTCCTGTATCTGTATAGAGTGTCATGTATATGGTATGGCATATAAGTACATTGATTATTACCTACGTATACTTCGCATAACATTAATAACAATATGTGATTCCTTTGCTTACGTCTTAGACAGTAATGGCAATGGCAGTTCTTTATGTTTGAGTTTTCTGTTATAGCTTTGAGGTTAGTATGCTCTTGTATAAGCATGTTTAGTACCTCACTCAATACAACAGTAATGAGTAATGCTTATGTTTGTTCATATTATGTAAAAGAAAAACAAAAATTTTCATGATGAAAAAAAAGGTTTATTTTTTGTAAAGTAGTAAAACATAAGAAAAACCATATGAACTTGGTATCACTAGTCATATTGACCTGCAGAATAAGGATTGCATGCCATTTATACCACACAGTGAATTCAAGAAAAACAACACCCCTTCCCTCCCCCCACACACTCCAGTCATCCAAACAATAATGCGATAGTGATTTTGTTGTTTTCCCCAATACTACCCTACTAAAAATTTTCACCCGTTTCCCAGTACATTATATGGTACAGTAAATGATGCCATTAAAAACAAGCCCTTGTAGGGCTATAAACACTTGTCAATATAAAGGATTATTCCGTGTTAACCATTGAGTCAAAATACAAGGGCCAACACTCCCAAGTTTTATATATTTTATCCACTTTAAATAATAATTGATTAAATCTAATTTTTGGATATTATACTGTTATAATTCTAATTTTATTCTAGGAGTTGTACCTCATATGGCTATGTAGAAAAATTAAAAAAGTTATGGCTCTTGGATGGAGGGGAGGAAAAAATGAGCACAACATAAACACACATTTCTGCAGTGTGAAGTTGTTAAGGGGGAGTCTGAATAGTCACTTGATTATATAATGCAAGCACTAGATGTCAGCAGAGTCCTTCTCACAGTACTCGTATGATAGTTATGCATGGACATGAGAACCTGGAGGAAAGTCATATAAATGTATGCCATTAAAAAGTAGATTATCTTTAGCCTATCTCAAAATGTAGATCACTGAAAAAAAATGGACTAAAACGTAACTTTTAATAAATTAAATGAAAAAAAAGATACATTTCAATACAGATTAACCCCTTAAGCCGAACGCCTGAAAAGTAGTTAATGACCAGAACATTTTTTTAGTTTTTGCCTCCTTGCGTTTCAAAGTTTGTAACTTTTTATTTTTTCCAATGACGCAGTTTGTATGAGGCCTCGATTTATTCGAGACAAGTTGTACTTTTATGAAGGGAAATAGTTTAAGTTCACTTATCAAGATAATTCAGTTTTTTTTTTTTTTTTTTTTACACCATACACATTTCACACTTGATAACTTGTTAGATTAGATCTACATGTTATTAAACGGCATGGTGGATACCTAATAGTTGAAGGTTATTTGTTTGTAATTTATGCACAATTATTTTTAGTAAATATTTATTTTTAAATTTATACTTATTTTTTTATCTTTTTTTTTACTCTTTTTATGTTTTTTTTTTACTTGTTTTTTTTAAATCCCATGAATGGGATAACTGTTTTACTTTTTTTTTTTTTCCACTTAGTAATGTATTAGCATATACATAATATGTCTAATACATTATAATCAGTGTCCAGTCTGAACACTGCATGATTAGTACAGCACACAGTGCATCCTAACACTGGCTTCTTACACAGACCAACTCTGGGGCCATGCAAGGACCCCAGAGCTGACTGTGCATGCCGTCCCTGAGCCCTGTCGGGTGACCGGGCCAGCGTTCCGATCTACCCGACAGAGCAGGTGGAAACCCTTTGATTTCCCTGCGGTAACGCACCGCCGCAATCAAGGGTTAAAGCACCTGGTTGCAGAGGTTTCCCTCCGCTCCCCCAGTGCTCGCCATGAGATGCTCTGGGATCGGGACTTGGTGTAGTACAGCCCTGATCCCAGCGCAGCTGCGGCCGCCCGGCGCCGCAAACCCCCAATTTCTGCAGCTGACGTCTAAAGAACGTCGTGCGACTAACGACCCGCACCAGCCGAAGTCGAAAGTCGGCGGGCGGTCGTTAAGGGGTTAAATATAATTGATAACTAATGCCACTCAATTATGACCAATGCTATAAGAGAACAAGATATAGACCATTAGTATTATATACTCACATATCCTTTGTCATAGTCTATTGAATCCCAGGATTCTCAAGATGGCAAAAAAGAATCTGATATACTGTAGATAGCCAGGCTATCTATAGCAGCCTATCTATATCAGATTCTTTTTTGCCACAAGTGTCATCTGTGGGACTAAATCTTCTACCCCTACACTTTAAATGGGCTCTATTTTCTATTAGTTATTTTTATTGCCCAGTGCAGTAACTCTACAGCTCCCCTGAAGAACTGTGATTGGAAAAACGGGGAAACGTGTCGGGTATATGGGCATACCGCAACGTATTTGCGATAATCCATATCTCTTGACATTTCTTAGTTGCAATTTGTATGCTGCTTAGCTGTATTGTTTATGGGTAGTTACATGGTTTACATATGGGTCTAGTCTATTGATATTAGGTATAAAATAGCTTAAGCTATATTAGGGAAAGCCATCGTAGGGTGGGGACAGGGCCGCCATCAGAAATTTCAGGGCCCCATACAGGTGAAGCATCTGGCCCCCCCCCCCACAGTCAACCCCGCCCAGCGTGGTCAACCCCACCCTCTGCCAACCCCATCGGCCCGCCCCCACTTCAACCCCACCCTCTGCCAACCCCAATGCCCCGCCCCCACGTCAACCCCATGCTCTGTCAATCCCATCGCCCCGCCCCCACTCACACACAGTCCCCCCGCCTCACACACACAGCCTCCCCCACCCTCACACACACGCACAGCCTCCCCCAGCCTCTCACACACCCACAGCCTTCACACACACAGCCTCCCCTACCCCAGCCTCTCACACACACACACACACACACACAAGGCCTCCCCCAGCCTCTCACACACACACAGCCATCCCCAGCCTCTCTCACACACCCACAGCCTCACACACACAGCCTCCCCTCCCCCAGCCTCTCATACACACACAGCCTCTCACACACCCACAGCCTCACACACACAGCCTCCCCTCCCCAGCTTCTCACACACAGCCTCCCCACCCCCAGCCTCACACACACACACAGCCTCCCCCAGCCGCTCTCACACACACACACGTCCTCCGCCATCCTCTCTCACACACAACATCCTCTCCAGCCTCTCTCACACACACACAGCCTCTCCCACCTCTCACACACACAGCCTCTCCCATCCTCTCCTCCCCACTCCCCAGCCTCCTCACACACATAGCCTCCCCACCCCCAGCCTCTCCACAAACATACAGCCCATCCCAGTGTTCACACACACACAGACCCCCCATCCTCACACACACAGAAGCCTACCAGCCGGGGGTGGGGGCTGGGGGGCATTTACTGGGGGTCCCACATTACCTCAGTAAAGGAGGTAGGGCCAGCGCCTCTTTTCATACAGCTCAGCAGCGTCACTCTATCACTTCCTTCCTGTTCTCCATCATCTTGTGTGATCGCAGTCGTCACTCCTTTCCCTCTGCCGGCAGGATCATTGAAGCCCCCGCCCACATCTATAGCAGAGAGGGGCGGGGCCTGACTCTAATCACAGGAGACGCGGAAGGAGGTGAAGAGGCTGCTGTTGCTGTAAGTAAATAGCTCCGGCCCCAACACAGACGCAGAGCCTAGCGCGTGCCCCTCCTCACACAGAGAAAGAGGAGGGCCCAGCTGCTTCCGTGCTCACAGCGCGCAGTGGCGTGCATGTCATCATCTGTGACCGGACCACCGCAGCGCGGGCCCCCCCCTCAGCGTCGCCGGGGCCTCAGACATACACAGGCGGCGCAGCGCCGCACACATCATGGTACAGATAACAGCCATAGGCCTGTTATCTGTACTATGTACTAAGAAGCAAGGAGCGGTACCTTGCCGTTGTCGCGAGCCCTCCATTGCTTCACAGAACAGGCCGGGCCCCATACGGAGTACTGCCTGTACCCCCCCTAATGGCGGGCCTGGGTGGGGATGCCCTTTTCGGGGCGACTACCCCGCCATTCAGACAGGTGCTTAATAGGGACATCTATCCTTAATAGCGACAGCTACAGTTGATGTAGCTGGGCTCTTTGAGAAGACAGACTTCCATTTTGAGAATCCCGGTGTAATGTAGTACACTAAAAATTATGTGTATTCTGTATTGTCATTAAGCCAAGCATGTTTTGTGTATGCCATTTCTGTAGCTTGTAGACCTCCATCCCCCTTTTGCAAATGGAATTGTAGCATGGGAACATCACGCAAGTCCTTAAGACAATTCTATTACCCCGTTTGTTTCCATAACCCAGGGCTGCATCTGCTAAGCAGCCATTTTATTGCGTTTTATGGCCAATTCTGAATATACAAGTTTAATTAATACTTGATAGAAGGCAGAATCTTATCAGACCAGGGTGGCCTCTGCCCTACTCCTAGTCATAAGCACTGGTCACCGAATGGACAGAGGTCATTGACCTGCCAACACTGAATACCATCTAGTGGGGACAGTGAGCAACAGTCCTCATTAAGCATCAGGGAGTCCAAACCCTCATCAAATACCCAACCAGTGAGGCGCAGCCCTAAATAATCATAATAAGCTGATTGGAGGCCAGTGGAAAACCTGAGATGACAGAGTGTCATATAAGACCCATTGTCCAGCGTTTCAGTTTTTGTACATATTTTGGGGTTTCAATTCTTATTGAGATGTGTTACATTTCTCTACTGTGCCCGTCCCGTCCTCTGAAAGTCGACAATTGAAATGGTACTTTCTAAGTTTTCACCCTTTGGATTTTATAACTTTTTTTGCTAATTTATGTCATAATCAATTTATTTGAATTTTTTTTATGTAAGCACTGTACCTTCGTATTAAAATATTACAATTAATACATTAGATTCTGTTGCCTGTAAAAACCGATTACCTGGAGGAAGTGTTTTTAACCCTGTAGCTGCTGGAGAGCAGTGAGGTAACCTGGTAAGCACTGGTAACTGTATTTTTGAATCAAGTCCTTCCCTCTGAATTCCTTTGTCTTTTTGATTATTAAGGAAGCTGGTGGCAGCCTAGTATTTTTGCGGTGCTGGAACTGTCTTGGGGTGTGATGTATGCTCGATTTGCCACCTGAGTAAGAGGTGAGTGCAAAGAGGCCTTTGTGGAAATAAATCAATTCCATTACAGTGGCCCCCACGTTACATGCTGGTGAGTGTGTACATGACACCTGGGATTCAATAGATTATGACTAAGGATATGTGAGTATATAATACTAATGTATTAATATCTTGATTATCTCTTATAGACATTGTTCATAACATAGTGGGCATTAGTTTTATCAAGTATTTACATACTATATTGAAATATGTGGATTGCAGGTTGCTTTTTCCCATCGGATTCCATATCAGAAAATGAGTCCCATTTATCTCTTTGGGATTTCCAACGTGGATCCAACATATGAATGTTTGAGACGGGACATGTGAACATGTTTCAAGGGTTTTTTTTTTTACTCTTAAAAACCCACTGAGAACATATGCGTAGTTTTGGTTTCCCAATGTTTTTTTTCTTTTGGGGTTAAATGGAGAATAAATTTCACTTTTAGGCTTAGAAAAAGTATTTAAAGTCAGAATAGCGGGTTTTCCAAATTGAAATGTGGGCCCCGTCGTAAAATGGGACCTTATGGGTGATCTACAAGGTAAAAACCAACCGTAAATAATCCGGCCCCCTTACAAATAGCCCAAAAAAGGTTTAAAAGGGGAAGGGAGAGAAAGGGCGGTAAACCACATTTTAAGGGGGGGAAACAATATATGTATTTTGAAATAAAGAATAGCACTTTACAATACAGAGCTGAAAACTCCCCAGGGGAAAATTTGATTGCTTCTCACAGCATTATGCCGAACCCCCGGGGGACAAAACCATTCAAATTTTTTGGCAAAAAACTGGGGAACAGCTTTTCAAGCCCCTGCCACAGATTCCCCAAAGAGTTTTTAGATCTGTAATGGACGGGGCCTTTTTAAAATACATAAAATAAAAATTTTGATTTAAATTTTTTCCCTTGTAGTTTTGGCTGTATTTTTTAGGGTCTTTTTCTCGGGGACGGGAAAAACCACCCCCCAGTCTCAAGTTCTTTTCAGCCTCTAACAGGTTTTGTTTCCAGTATTGCTTTTAGCTCCATCAATCTTCCCTTTAACTTTAACAAGCTTTCCAGTCCCTGCTGAAGCAAAGGCTCCCCTCAACATGATGCTGCCACCACCATGCTTCATGTTGGGGATTGCGTGCTCAGGGTGATTGCGTTTTGGCTTTCCTTCACACACAAGAGTTTTGGGCAAAAGTAGGCCCAAAAAATTTTAAAATTTTTGGGATCAAAAAGGGGGGGGGGGGGGGGGGGGGGGGGGGGGGGGGGCGGGGGCCCTTTCTTCCTCATGCTTGCTGGGTCCCCTATATAGCTTTTTGCAAACGGCAAACGAGACTTCTTATAACTTTTTTACGTTTTAAAAAATGGCTTTCTTCTTGCCACTCTTCCATAAAGGACAGATTTGTGTAGTACACAACTAATAGTTGTCCTGTGGACAAATTCTCCCACCTGAGCTGTGGATCTCAGCAGCTCCTCCAGGGTGACCCTCGGCCTCCTGGTTGCTTCTCTAATTAGTGCTTTCCTTGTCTGGGCTGTGAGTTTAGGTGGACAGCCATGTCTTGATAGGTTAGCTGTTGTGCCATACTCCATTCCATCTATGGATGATTGATTGAACAGTGCTCTGCGAGATGTTCAGAGCTTTGGCGATTTTTCTTTAAATCCTAACCCTGCAGTATACTTTGCCACAACTTTACCCCTGAGCTGTCTGGTGTGTTCCTTGGTGATCATAATGCTGTGTGTTCACTAATGTTATCTAACAAACCTTGGAAACCTTCACAAAACAGATGGCAGAGAAAAAGTGGCAGACCCAGCGTACGTGGAGATCCAGTAAAAAGACAGAAATGTTGGCTATTGAATAAAGCTGTCCTTTATTTATAAAAAGTAAAAGGGTAGTATACCCTCCTACTATTAAAAACATCAAACAGATAAATAACCCTTGTGTTTTTTCTCTTTTTTTCTGTGTTATTTCTCTTTTTATCTACCTTCACAAAACAGCTGTAGTTATACTGAGAATAAATTACACACAGATGTACTGTATTTGCTAATTAACTGACTTTTAAATGCAATTGGTCACACTGGATTTTATTTACAGGTATCAGAGTACCAGGTGTCTGAATACATATGCATGGCACATATTATAGTTTTTTTTAATTTGCAACATTTT
This sequence comes from Phyllomedusa bahiana, assembly GCA_025379985.1. NCBI lineage: Eukaryota > Metazoa > Chordata > Amphibia > Anura > Hylidae > Phyllomedusa > Phyllomedusa bahiana. Next base: position 69,715 of record JAODAL010009161.1, read on the forward strand.
GGAAAAGTGTCTATCATTTTCTTTACACTTCAAATACTTGCTACTTTGTATTGCTCTATAACATAAAATATCAATAAAATACATTTACATTTGGAGCTGTAATGTTTAAAAGTGAGGGACAGTTCTAGGGGTATAAATGCTTTTTTCAACCCTCTGTATACTTACCCACCTCCTTAATGTTTTAAAGATAGTCAATCTGGGTGACATGTATGAACGGGGCTGCACCAGATATCTGGCGTCTTTACAGCCTGATATCAGGCACAACCCCATTCATACATTTTTAAATCTCCCAATCTCAGGGGGCGTGCGGGAGGCAGGGCGCCCTAGAACTGTAGCGAAGCTACATATTTGTAGCTTCGTTATGGCATTTCTGGGCGCATTATAGCTGGAACAGGTAGAGCACTTTCAAAGAGGTTTACCTGATCCCGAACTGCCGTCCGAGCACTAGAATGCGCCTGATTTATGACACGCTGTAGAGTGGGTTCATAAATCATGCGCATTCTACACTAATGTTAGCCCCATGAAATTTGGCATGTTAACGGCAAGTTTCCTACATCTCGTCCCCTGTCTTTATTATAAAGACTTATATCCTACATATAAGATAGTAAGAAAGCTGAAATATGAGTCCACATTCTGAATTTCTTTTTTATGTGCCCAATGCTACAATATATCAGTTTTCCACTTTATATTAATGAAAGGTGATGAGTTAATGGCTTCCATAAATAAAGCACTATTGCTGTCATAATCGTGCCCGACAGACCCCCAGCTTTGAGCTCTGGTCGCCAGCCACGGCCGTTGCAACGAAGACCGTGATTTATGACATAATGCTTTTTTTTTATATATTCACTAGTGTGAACTCTGTTTTACTTCTCTGCATGCTTAATTGATTCCTGGCCAACGCCCCTGGGCTAGGAATCCTCCAGCACTCTTTTCAGTTAACCTGTTTCCTTGCTGATTGACAGTCTTGTAATCCAATTTGGTTTTGTGTTCGTTCCACCTATCACCTCTCCTCTGTTTTCCCTGGTTTCCTATATAAGGATTCCTTTGCTACTCATCCTTGCCTGCTATAGTTGGTTCTTTCCTTACCTGTAGCTAGCCCTTTTTCTCTTTTGCTTGGTTTCCTGGTTACCTGACTTTGCTTTTGCTTTGACTATACTCCTGCCTCCTGATTTTGTACTGTGTCTCCCGACAGTTATCAACCTTGCTCGTCTGACCCTCTGTTTTGTGTTCTGTGTTCATTTGTCTGCGTCCTTTGTATGCACTTATTTAGTGTAGTCCTCAGTCTTCTGGTTGGGGCCGACCTATTAAGGAGTCGGGTTCCCCCATAAGGCAGGGACAGTGGTTGGGACCAGCGTCAGGGCTTCACTGTGTTTGTGTCTGCTTGTGCGCCCCAGACCAGTCTCTTACAATTGCTTTCTCACAACTACTGTTAATGAGAAAGAAAATTTTGCTTGCATATACTGTGCAGCCATCATGTTAAATCCACCTACCTAAGCATCTATACACATGGTTTCTGAGCCTTTCATCGGAGGTATACATTGGAAAGATTTAATAATCTATACCTCCAATGAAAGGCTTTGCTATATATCAGATATGACATAGGCATACGTGGCATATGTTTTCTAACAACAATGGACCATGTTGCACATGCTTTTTGCATTTGCCCACTATACAGGTAAGCACATTCTGCTACACTTTCCTATATAGTTAAAAAAAAAGTGGGTATGCCAATGTATACCAAGCCGATGTATACTCCTTTGTAGGGTAATTAGAATAATAGAAATTCATTTGACCTATACATTGGGAGTTTTTACTCTGTTATGAAAAAAAAAAACAGTTCATGCACTCTGAACTCCAAAAATAAATATAGACCATTACTAAATGCAATACAGTTACATCCAGTGACTCACAGTCTTCTCTGATGGAAATTGTTCACTTTTCTTTGGATCCAGACTGCCATGGAGACTTCTTCAAGTCTATGTTTCTGTCTGCAGTCTCTGCTGCCCAAACATCTTCGCTCCCTACCTTTCTCCAAGAAGCTCCAAACTTCCCATTCTGCTGCTGCCTCCAGTTCTGTCCCTATTCCTACCACTTTTGTCGATATTAAAGTACATGTTATGTTCATGTTGTAAAAATAAATTGCTTTGCTATGGAAAACAAGTTAAGTTTGACAAGTGCACTTGCTAAATTTTAGCAGAAAGTTTGTCATTTTGAAATTAAGTTTATGAAAGGTAAACTATGTCAGGTGAAGACTGGAACTTTAGCTAAATCGAGTATCGTTTGGTCATCAAGTAAATGTTTTTGAAAGGACTGTTCTGTAAAGAAATGTTTGTTGATGTATCAAGAACATTGTGAGATCAATGTTGATTTCATTTAAAAACTGCTTACATAGTTACATAGTTAGTACAGTTGAAAGAAGACACATGTCCATCAAGTTCAACCAAGGGTGGGGAAAATGTGGGTGAAGGGATATGATCTTAAATCTGGAAGAAAAGATATTATGGACAAGAAGAGGCCTGGGAGACTGTGTCAACACACAAAAATGCTAATGCTGTCCACGATATGACAAATAAGCTAAAAACACATATCTTGGGCTTATAATATCTCACATGAACGCATTTTTCATATAATTTATAATAAATTAGAATTGAGAAAGTGATCTGTATGATGGATACCTAAATATTTCAATGCTGATTAAAAGGAAATGAGTTTCAGTGGATTTTCAATAAATTTAACAGTAAAAAAAAACAAATCAAACTTTTTGGATTGCCTTGTAACAAGGGAAGAAATCTGGAATCATCATTATGAGTGGGAACCTGTTTTTTCTCGGCCCCAAAATTTTTGTGTACAGAAGTCTGTTGGACTTATGCATCTCTATTTACTATATATTGGACTGAAATTATGGAAACATAACGAGCAAGACTTTCCAAAGGAGTTTTGTTTTTGAAGGACAATGTACCCACTCACAAGTCTCACATTGCTCTGCAAAAACTCAATAAATCCGGCTTTGAAATGTTTGATCGACCACTATATTCTCCTAATTTGGCCCCATCTGATTTTTTTTTTTGTGAAACTCAAAAAAATTATTGAGAGCACTATAATTTACTACACAAATATTACAAATTCAACTGTTCACTTTTTCCATGTATCATAAACAAATAAAACCCCCCAAAATTGATTTTGCTATGTCTGTAAAGTGTAAACTGTTAAACATAATCTTACTTATCCTGAACATCCTAAAAAATTGGGAATAAAACATTATCAAAAACTCATACGAAACCCAGAATAAAACCAATAAATATTACACTTTGTCTGGCAAAAAACAACTGCTCTACGATTTTGTGTCCCATAAATCACGTATGGTTGAAAACATATTCACAACTTCCTGGTGGGGTGTGTGACCTACTGCTCGACAATCAGCTGCACCTGTTTATTTTTCCTAAATAGCATAGAGGCTGGTGTTGCCTCTTCAGTCTCAGTCCGACCTTTGAGCTGTGAGTATGGCCTTTTTTCAGAGTTTTTTGAGAAATTAATGTCCCTTTTTTTCTGTATATTCACAAGTTTATTACATACACTGTCACTAGAATATGTCCATCATGTTATTATCAGTGGGAGCCAGGCATGGACTAGAAATCTGCTCTACTATAAAGCGTCCCATTGCGCCGGGTCAGTCAGCGGGCCACCTGCCACAGTAGGTAATAAAAGGAGGCCAGTGTGTCGTATAATTCCTTTCATAGGGTATATTACAATTAATTTTAGGGGATGGTGTGTATATTATAATTAATTTTATGGGGTACAGCATATAATATAATTAATTTCAGGTGTACCACATTTTAAAAAAACTTTTCCCACGGTTTCATTGTCCCCTAAAATTTTAATTTATGGGAAATGTGTAATAAAATTTCATTATGGGGTACGTGTGTATTGTTTGCCCCGCTTCCCAATTTTTACCATGAAACCTTCCTCTCTATTTCCCAAATCCAACCTATACCTGAGTCTGGACCACTGCCTTCCCCTACCCAGACCTCAGTGCTTTATCACCCCCAGCCTCCCCCACTTTTAAACCCTTCACTAACCCGGATTTTCCCCTTCCCCGTTTTTAAAACAGCTACTATCACGCCATCCTTTAAAAAAAAACCCCTTGACCCCTCCTCTTGTCCAACTTCCCCCCATCCACTGCCCCTTTTGTTAAAAAATCCCGAACAGAAATCTTCTTAAATGCCCTCCCCCTCTCCTCCAATCTCTTCTTACCCATACAATCGGGTTTCCGCCCCCCCCTTACTAAAAACCGCCCTAACCAAGGTCCCCAATGACTAGCAAACTGCCAAACCTCACGCCATACTCGTGCTCCCCCTCTTAGCCGTCCTCTGCTTTGAAAACTGCGACCATTCCCTCCTGCTAAAAACCTTTCCCTCCCCCCCAATAAAGGACTTGGCCCTTTCCGTCTCCTCGTACCCCACTGATCGGACATTCCGTCTCTCACTCTCGCCCCCCTCCTCCCCCGGGCCTCTCTCTTTGGTTTCCTCAGGGGTCAGTCCTGGGTCCTCTACCTTTCTTTTTTACACTTTTGGCCGGGTCAGCTCATAGCCTCAATGGTTCCTTACCATTGTATGCTGAGATACCCAATTTACATCCGGCCCGATGCTTTCTCTCTCTCCGGACCCCGCGTCTGTCCCATTTCCCCTTTTTCCCTCCCCCTTTTAAAAAATAAATGTGGGAAAAAAAAAAATAATCATCTTCCACCACCAATTACCCCCCCCCCTGCTCCTATCTCATTAACGGCTGTTAAATCTACCTGTTTCCGCCCCGCCTCACCTGAAAAACTCTCTCGACCGTCATTTCCCCAACTAGCAAAAACAGGGCTTTTCCGGGGGGGGGGCATCCAAAAAAGGCCGCTTTTTACACTACTCCCGAGAGAGACATAACATCCAGGTGTTACGTAGCCCCTGTGCCCCCAAAACTACAAGACCCGCTGGAGACATCTGCAGAGAAATGGGCCCGGTAGGGTGTAAAGACCGACAGGGGACCCCCGGGGGCCCGAGCGGAGAGTTTGCCCGAGAGGGTTGAGTGAGGTGCACTGCCATCTTGGAGGGGGAAAAGCTCCAAGGAGTGCTCGTGAAAAAGCCTTTACTCTTTCCCGGCCCCATACCCGTTTGGCCCGGGTAAGAAGACTGTGAAAGAGCTGGGTCTGATAAGAGTGCCCCCGGGGGGCGGCCCAAAAGGGAAACCCAACCCCCGGAAAACCCGCCCGACACCCCCAAAACCCAAAACCCTTCAATCGGGGGGGGGGGTAAAAGGGGGGGGGGCCAACCCAACCCCGGGGGGGGGGGGGGGGCACGGGGGGGGGGGGGGGGGGGGGGGGAGGGGGGGCCCAGGGGGGGGGGGGGGGCGGGGGGATCGGGGGGGGGGGGGGGGAAGTGGGGGGGGCAAGGGGGGCGGGGGGGGGCCGGGGGGAGGGGAAAGGGGGGGGGGGAGGGGGGGGTGGGGGGGGGGGGGTTCAAGGGGGGAGGGGGGGGGCCCGGGCCCCTGGGGGAGGTTGAACCTGCCGCTGAAAATCCTGATGGGGCCAAAGAGGAGCGGAGTTTGCGGTTGCGGGAGCACAAGAGGCCGGAGTTTCCCAAAAAAATCAGCCGGAAAGGGGGGACACCGCGGGTTTTAGCGGGACTCTGGCGGCCCCCCCCGGGGAGGAGAGAACCCTTGAACCGGGGTGTGCGGCACAGAGACAAAAACGTGAGTACTGTACTGAGGGGGTAAAAGTGCTCGGCCAGAAAAATTTTAGGAAACCCGGGGTTAAACTCACTGGCCCGGGGCGAAAGGGGAGAGCGCCTGCAGGTTCAGAGGACAGGGGTGAATTTAGGGTTTCCCCTTCCCTCCTTTTGGCCTGCCAACAATGGGGACGCTCCCGGCCATACAGGGGGCTTTTTAAGGGACGTTCCCCTCTGGGATAATTGTTTTTAGCGCCCTAAACCCTTCACGACCTCCTTGTGGAAAACCCCCTTAAGCACAGTACAAGGGGGGGAAATGCAAAGGCCCTCCATGCTATTCTTATTTTTCCTAAATTTTACATTGTTACAGAGCTTTAAATTTAAAAATTTCTGGGTTTTAAAGGGGTTTTTGCCCAAGCGAGACCTTTGCTGCTACTAAATGCTGTATCAAAAACTGTGCCCCCCCAAGTTCAAAAGATGGGTACCTGAGAGGTGCTGCCCCTACTGTATTAAAAAAGATTTAAATCCCCTTCCCGGGTTCATGTTTCGGTGAAATGTGCTGCTTGTGATATGTGAGAGCTGGAAATCCCAGGGGCACCCACCCCATGCTTCAGGGCATAAACCCCTTTGATAAAATAACCAACCCTTTTCTCGGATTGTTAAAAGGAAAACCCAGAGGGGTAAAGGGAAAATTTTTTCTGCAGATCTATAATCTTTTGGGGGGGGGCTGCTATAAATGTAGCATAAAAATTTTGGACAAAAATTTTTACAATTTTCTGCCACACCAAAAAGCACGCGTTTCAAAAAAAAGGGAAAGAAAAAGTACCATTAATGCAAAATTCCAAAAAAACCCCCACACAAGCTAAGCCAAAACAATTTAAAACAACGGAAGGGGCTCTGTTCCCTGGGCAAACACCATCCTCAAGTGTTTTGGGCTGCTCCACCGACCCAAACCCCGTCCCCGTCCTGCGAGGGGCCGCTGCGTCCCTGGATGCCACTTCGAGATTTTGTTTATGGTGAAAGGGGGGGTCTAGAGTACGTTTTCCCGCTCTAGACAAGGGAGGATGTAATGCAAGCCCCAATTTAATGCGGCTTTTGGGCCCCGTTTTCTAAAAATCACAAAAAAAAGGGGGGCTGGGTCTCGTACGGGGAAAAATTTTAGGATGGTATCGCCAGGTAGACGGGGCCCAAAAAACCCCGCAACAAAACATTGGGTAGATAGCGCCCAAAAAAAATTGACGACTTAGAGAACCGGCGCGGCAATAATCTAAGTTTTTCGGGGGGGACTCGTTTTACATACTTGAACAAAAACTGGCCACCCCCAAATGGGTTTGCACGCCAAAGGGTCCCCTTTCCCCATCGAAGGGGTTCATCGCAAAGGGCATGAGGAGATCGGAGAAAAAAAAACCTCGCCCCGTGATCGCCCAAATTCCAAAAATGGGGCAAATTTAAAAAGGGTTTTCTTAGAGCCCTACCGACTAATGCGAGAGTTTTGGGGTAGAGAACGAGCGCTTTTTAATATTTCCCGGGAAATTCTCTCTGAAAGTCCCCACAAAAACGCAAAACTTTTCACCCGGTTGCCCGCACCTACAAAGAGGGAAAGGGATACGATTCCCCGCTGCTCTATCCGCGAAAAAATGAGGGTGTGGAGAATGGACAAACATTTTTCCTATGAAAAAAGGGAGGGGGGCACAATGAGAAAGCCCTTTCCTTTTCCCCAATTTCGCTGGTTTGAGGAAAAAGGGACCGCGGGGGATTTTCCCTGAGCTTTACAGGTCTTTAAATTAGTTAAGGGGACTGTATAAATTTTAGTAACGCCCTTTTTTTTCAATCCCTTGTTTTTTTTTCCCTTTTATCCCCACCCTTTCCCTTTTCCCCTACCCTTCTCTTTTTCTGTCTCTTCTCTGGGTGCGGTTCTTGTTATGGGAGGGGGGAATATGGTATGATGTTTGTTCTGACTTTTTTTGTTTCTATTTGAACTTTAAAAAAGTTGGGGGGGGGGGGAGGCGCCCCCCTCTTTGGGGGTGGCTCTTGGAAAATTGGTTTAAATTTTCCCTTGTTTTTTTGCTTGTTGGCTTTCCAAATTTTAGTCATAGTGGGGCCTTTTTTTTCAGGGTTTGCTAAATTTTTTTTGGTTAAAATGTGGTGTGTTTCTTTTTTTAAGTTCAGAACAAGTTTGGGGGGGAGGGTTGGAAAGGGGGGCTGTTGGGGGGTGCGTGGCTCTCGCCTCCAAGCTAGATAGGGGAACCGGGAGGGTTCGCTGGGGGCCCCTTTGGGTTTCGGTGGTTTTTCTCGCCCTGCAATTTCCCCTGGGGAAAAGGGTTTTTGGGGGGTTAACGGGAAGGCGGGGGGGTGGGGTCTTCGGCCCGTGGGCCCCTTAAACTGTATCTTGGGAATGTGGCCGGTTAAAAATTTAAAAAGGAAACGAAGGCGGTGCGAACACAATGAAACCCCTCAAAAGCAGATGGGGTTTTTTTGCAAAAAAACACACTGGCAAGAAGACAGGTTCATCCCAAAAAAAACCCCCTGGTTTGATTTCAAACCCCCTTTTTGGGGAAATAAAAACTCAAAATCGGGGGAAGGGGGGTGGCGATATTTTTTTAGGGAAAGGGGGCCCTAAGTTATAGAGGATCAGGGTTTTTTGCCCTGACGTAGAAATTTTTTTTCATGGAGGTACTTTTTGCAAAAAATTTCCCATTTTACACCTTTTTTAATGTCTATGCACCCTGAAAAAGGGGGGCGAGAGGTTTTTTTTACCCACTTTATGGATTTTCTCCCTTATGAAACCGCTTTTTAAAACCCTTTTAATGATGGGGGATTTAACCCCGGTACTCGCCCCCGGGTTTGATAGGGTCAACCCAATTTGGGGGAAAATACCAGGGGGTCTCCACTGGAGGACTTGGGCAGTAGGGCTTGAGGGATTTGACTATGGAGGGCGGTCGATCCAACGTGCGCACATATAACCCTTTTTTTCCTCAGTCCCCTAGGTATTTTTTCTCGTTTGATTTGGCCCTGGAAACTCGCCTCCCAAAATTATTGTGTTTGACGTGGATTTAATTTCCATTGCGATTCAGATCACGCTCCCCTCGTAATTTTCCCTGGGGGGACCCTTTCCCCTTTCCAAGGGGGGACGAATTTGGAGATTTTCCCCCCCTAAATTTTTCAGTTTGTTTAATTTTCGGGGTTTTCCCTTTGGACCACTTGGTTTCAATTCCCGAAAAAACAAAAGCGGTTTTTGCGCAGGAACTCCCCCCTTTTTTTGGGCGCAGCGGAAAGGGGGTTATGGGGGGATTATTTTATTAGCTATGTTACCCTGAAACGTAAGGCGCAAAAAAGAAAATTTCAGGGTTGCATTCCCGTTAAGTTCCCTTAAAAATTGGTTCTCTGTAGATCCCTCGGGGCCCCAAAACCGCAATGTTTTTACGGAAGCACCAAAACCCGTTGAAAACGTTTTTCCGGGGGAAGCTTTAAAGGGCCCAAAAAAAACTGGCAACGGAACCAAATTTTTTTTATTTCTGGGGTAATTGGAGGGGCAGGAAATTTTGCGAAAAGGCCAAAAGTGGGTAGCAAGCCCCCCTATTTTTTTTTTGGGAATAAAAATTTTTTCGTTTTAAAGGGGGAAAACCTGAAGGAAAACGGGGGTATTTAGAAAGAATTTGGGTTTGACCTTACAAATAACCCTTTTTGGGAAATTTCCTTGATGTCGAAGGGGGACATCTTTTTTGGACAAAATTGTCTTTTTCGAGATCTCGGAGGAAAAAGAGGGGCCCTTTTTGGGGGCTGGATTACGGGAAGAGGGTGCGCTGGGGGGGAGGGGGCTGGGAATGGGGGAAAACCCCGGGGCGGAAAGGCTTCCCAGCGGGGAATTTTTTTAAAAAAAAGATAAGGGCAAAATTTTTTCCCCCTGCTGGCAGGGGCTTTTTTTTTAAAGACATTTATTTCCCTTTAAGGAGGTAGATGCCTTTTTTGTTTCCGGGAATGTTCTAATGCTAAAGAAAAGAAAAACCTTATTTTCAATTTTTTACGGGAAAAATTTTCTCTGCTGTTTTTGGACTTTAAAGGGTTTTTGGAAAGATTATGGCTGGGCCCGGATGCAAAATTTTTTTTTCCGCCATAAAACATCCCGCAACAAAATGGCTTTATAGCTAAATTTTTCACTCTAAAAAAAAATGTTAGAAAAGCCCATAGGGCTATGCGCTGGGGGCGAACGGGACGCCCCCGGGGGGTCCATGCTTTTTGCCTGGATTTTCCGAAAAGGCCCTTTGATAAGGTCTTCTGGGCCCTTTTTTTGGGGGTGCTACTCTTTCACGGCGGGATTTGGGAAAATCTTGTCGGTTCCTTTGCCCACATTTCCTCAATCCCCGCAAATTTTCTTATTTAATAACCAGCTTTCCCCCTTATTGACCCCTATAAAAGGAGTAAAAAGGGGGTCCAAATCTCACTTTTGCTATTTTATTTTTCCTTTGACCCCCCCCTTTTCCCAAATAAATCAAACAACCCCTTATGCGGGTATTCTGTCCCTAACAGGGAACTAGGGTCACAGCCTTTGCTGTTGGCCCTTTTTTGAGATCAGGAACCCCAGGCAGAATTTAACTCCTTTTTGATGTTTTGGGGGGCGCTGGATCCCCCTCTGGCTAAAACGATCAATGTGGAAAAAGTGAGGGTATTTCTCTTGAAAGGCCTTTTCTGAACCCTTTGGTCGGGGCTCATTGGATCAGATGGTGCAGTCGGGTATGTAATTCCTTGGGGTTTTGGGGTGAAATAAACTTCCAAAAAATTTATATGCGGGGAAAAATTTTCCCGATAATTTTGGGGGGGAAATTTGGGGCCAAAAATATTTAAAAAAGGGCCCAAACCCCCCGCTGTCCTTCTCAGGGTATGTTTTTTAATTAAAATGGTGGAAATTCCCCCGGGCCCAGGGAAAGAAAAGCACTCAATGCGCAGTACAGGGCAAATTTTTATGGAACTCTTTGGAAACCCCTATCCCCTCATAGTACTTCAACGCGCCCACTTCATGGGGGCCTAGGATTTCCTTTAAAATTCGCCTTTTTTAACTTTGGCGGGCCCCAGGTCGTTTTCTGCAGATTTGGTTGCAATCTACAACCTTCTTAAGGATTGTTCTTTAGATCAGGGGAAAGGGGTTTCACGGGTTTTTCAATCATTAATTTTTACATGTACCCCGGAGAAAATCCCTCGACGGTGAAAGGGGGATAAGGGTGCTCAAAGCCCATTTGGGGGGGCCCTGGCGAAAATTTAGGGAACTTAAGAAAATTTTAACCCAGAATACTCTCCCTTTTTATCCCTCTTTCGTAACCCTAACTTTCCCGGGAGGGAAAGCACAAAAACTTTTGAATTTGGGACAAAACTAGGCGTACAAAAATTTAAACTTTTTGTTTCATCCCAAACTAAATAGTATTTTTATCTCAGAAATGCAAAGCCCCCACCCTTTACCCCCCGATTCCTTTTTTTAATTATGCAGGTATCTAGTATATATCCCGAGGTTTAAGCACACCTACAACCTGATGGGTGGGGAAAACGATTTTTGGGGCCGTGTGTTCTTAAACCCCCCCCAAGACGAGCACAACCCGGGCGGTGCTTATAAAATATCTTTTTTGGGGGACTTGGGGCTATGGGCGGAACATGCTTTTGGGGCCCCCGCTAGATGGCAGGAAAGGGCTGAATCTCCCCGCTTCGATACTGGAGGGAATACTGACTTTTTTATAAATTTTTTGCCGGCTGTAGGAAATTTTTGGGTGTTTTATGAAAGGGGGCGCACAAAAGGGTTTTCTTAACCCATTTGGGGGGGGTCCATGGGGGTTCCAAAGGGCAAAATGCTTCAAATGTGGATCGGCCCAGCGCGGAATTATTTCACTGCCTTTGGGGTGCCCCTTAAAACGGGGAGTTTTGGCTCCTTTTAACAGAATTTCCCCAAACGTGTCTTTTTGGGCTAGTTCTTCATGGGCCTGTTCGGTTTTTGAAAAGGGGGGACAAGAAAAAACCAAAGGGGGGTAAAAAAGGGTACCCACCGTTGTGGCAGCAGCGCGGAAAAACTATCTTGCCCGGATGGCTTCAGCCCCTGAGTCCCGCTTGGATTATTTTTAAATATAAACTTGATTTCCCAAAGCGGGAGGATGGGGGAGGCCGCCTTGAAAAAAGAAAAAAGGGGGGGAAGGGTTTTTGGTTTGGGGGAAAAATTTTTTAAAAACATTGCCCCGGTTCTAAGGGTAAAATAAAGCGCTGTTTTGAGCCAACCTTTTGGTACCAGGGGGGGAAAATGGCGGGTGCTGATCCCTTAATTTGCGACGGAAGGTGGTTCTTAAAGGGAAAGAACTATTTGGTTCACTGGAACTGCTCGAGAAGTTTCAAAAAAAAATAAAATTTTGGGTTTGGAAAATTTTGGGCCTGCGGGAGCAAATGCGCCTGTTTCATTTCACTGGGGGGAAGGGGGGAGTGCGCACCTGAGCAACGTTATAAAAAAAAAAGGGAAATGAGACCCCACTGCAACTTTTGAAGTTAATTGGGTTTGAATTTTTTGTTGTTTTTGCCAAAATCGGAAAATTTAGTTGTAAACGATTTTTAAATTTTATTTGAAAAGGAAAGCGTAATGTTTACTATGTTTTTTGTTTGAAATTAGCAATTAAAAAAAAAAGAAGAAAATTTTAAAGTTGTCCCTTTGGTAAATGTTTAAATTGTATTTTTGATATTTTTTTTTGTAATGGAAAGATTTTTTGGTTCTATTTGTAAAAAGCTGTTTCCATTTTGTATTTTGTCAAGGTTTAATGTTAATAAAAACAATTTGAAAAAAAAAAAAAAAAAACTTTGGACATACAAAAAATGTGGTCCATTTTCCTTGCATCTTTCCCCCCTTGGCTACTGCAACTTTCCTTTTTCTGTTTCCTCCCATCTAGCATCTTGCCCCCCTTCAAAAAAAATTCCCCAACTCCGTGGACCCTCTTATCCAACCCCTTCCCCCCTAATCCTCTGGCCCCTCCCCTTGTCAATTCTTCACTGGCTCCCCCTTGCCCAGCGAAATTAATTTCCCGTTGCTAAAAATATGAACTACAAGGTCTCCATAAACCTCTCCCCTCCCAAAAAATTCTGCCCTAAATTTTAAAAATTTTTTTCCCTCGGCAATTTTCCCCCTCCTCACAGGGGCCTTTCCTCTGGGTTCCCCTTTTTAGCTCCCCACACAACCGTCCCAAACTTTCTCCCGTGCTTCACCCCATTTGGGAACTCACTCCCCCAACAATCAGACTCTCCTCCACTTCCCAGCTTCAAAAGAAACCCCTGAAACCCCATTTCTTCAGGCTTCCTATCCCTAAAATAACCCTGCTGTCATCCCTTACAGACATGTCTGCCCCTCACCCCCGTCTTTCCCCCCTCCTTTAGATTTTTTTTAAGCCCTCGCGGGTGGGTCCTTTCCCTCTGTCGTCCAATTGCATTCATACTTTCATTGTACTCGTTGGGACTTATGTTTTATGAACCCCCCCCGAATGTTTCGCGCCCTGGAATCAATGGGCTTTAAAAATAAAAAATAAATAATAATAATTACAGGGGGTTAAGTGTAACTTTTTAATAAATTATAAAATACTGTGGCTCCATGTAAATAAAAACATCTATATTCACTTATTGTCATTCCAGCATTGACAGTGCGGGCCATTTCTGTCTGTCTTCTGTTTACTTTCTTCACCAGTCAATTGTGACGCTGCTATGATTGGGTTTCGAGTCCAAGTGCCAATGCCCTTTACATAACCTTCAGAAAAGAGACTCCCAAATGGTGAAGTAAAAAGAAAACTATATGGAAAGCGCAAATACAGATGTTTTATTTTTTTATTTTTTTTGGGCTGCAGTATCTTCTATAAAGTATCCACAAAAAATGAGTAAAACCCCCAATTTTTGTAAATTTGTATTTCTTTTTAATGGACAACACGAAGATATGACACTTTAATGCAATGTAAAGTATCATGTAAGCGATAAAATTAATTTGGGGCTCTAAAAATAACTAAACACTAGACATCATACTAAACGCTGGCAACAAACATGAGTAATCCAAAAGAAAATGTACAAAATTGTCCCCAAATTTTAAATTTTTTTTTGCTTTTTAATTTGTGGGAAAGAACCAAAAGGGAGGTAAACAAAGAATAAAAAAACAAAAAGCCCATCAAAATAGATTAATGGATGACCGGGGATAACCATTTTTTTTGTTTTGGCATTTCAACGGCAAAATTTGAGGTTTTGTTTTAATTTTTCTTTCCTATCTTCCCCCGAGGAGGTGATCGTGAAGCATTTTAAAAAAGAAAGGATAGATGGATCTTTAAACTACAACATTAAAACCTTCGGGCCTAAATTTTGGGAGTTAAGATAAAAAAAAATCCAAAATTTTTCGCATTTTTTTTTTTAAATGTTTTTTTAAATATTTTTTTTTTTTTTCAGATAAGGGCCCTGGGTTCCTGACAGGAAAAAACGATCCCAAAAGGATCTAAAATTGCGTGTGTTTAAAACATTGCGTTTAACGGGATGGGGCGATGCCTTTTAAAGGCTCTCCTGCGTTTTTCGCATCCCTTTAAAGAATTGACAGTAATTTTTATTGGGGTTTTTACGCAAGCAAAAGCCCATAGGAAAAAGGAGTCCGCTTTTTGGAAACCTTTCCCCAAAAAGCCTCCCCCCCAACTCCGGGTACATATCATTTGCATTTTGGCCCCTAAAAGGGCGGTTTCAAAAGGCAGTTGGGGGGGCCGGAGGGGGAAACAGGGGTTTGAGGGGGGCCGGCGGGACGGGGGGGCATCGGCGTTGAGCGGCGGGGGCGGGGACAGACAGGGCATCGCGGTGAGGGCCCCGGGGCGGGGAGCGGGAAATCGGCGGGAGGGCCCCCCGGGACAAAAGGCACTGGGCTTTTGATTGGCTGGACAACGGGGGCATCGGGGGTTGATTTGGCTGGAGGGGAAGGGGGGGCCTCGGGGCCGGGGGGGCTGGACAGGTGAGGTCTGCAGGGGGAGGGGCTGGCTGGTTTGGGGAGGTAGTGCTGAAAGGGGGATGGATGGCTGGCGGGCGGGGGGGGGGGGTGCTCAGGGGGGGAAAATTTGGGGGAAAATGGCTGGGGGAAAGGTGAACTCCCTGCTGCTGGGGAATTGAACTGCTGGGGGGGAAGGTAAACCCCGCTGGCGCGGGGGAAAAGAGAAAAGAGAGGATGGAATGAAAACCCAAACGGAAAGGGGATCCGTAAAAGAAAACCCCCAAAACATACAAAAAACGGATCCAAAAAAAGTTCAACTGTTGCTTATTTCGGATCTCTTTACGGAGGGGCGTTTTTCCCCCTTAAAAAAACGGATCCGAAAAAAAGGATAAAAAAGGGTTGTTTTAAAAAGGCCCCTTAAGGTTTAATAAAATATATGTTAAAACAGGGGAACTGAATACTTTTATTTGGTTATTTTAATTTAACAGTAAAAAGCTCCTTTTTTTTGACAAAAATTTAAATTATTCACATCCATTTCTATTAATAGAAAAAATTTTCATAACGGGGAAAATAAATATACCAAAATTTTTTCCCGCTTGTAAGGGGAAAACCATGAGGACCTCCATGTGTTTTCTCTCCCGAACTTTTTAATTTTGCTTTGAGCCCCCGGGGTTTTGAGTCTGTTATATTCTTGACACTTTCCTGGCAAATGTTAGAAAGCAGAACTTTGCAAAACTCCAAAGTTTTGGGGTGGAAGCCGGGGGTTTGGAGGGGGGATTCTTTTGGGGTCGGGAGTCGGTGCCTATTTTGCAGGAGTGGGGTTCATAAAGGGGCCCGACCCCACCCCCAAAAATATAAATTTAAGTTGGTCCAGTAATTTGGGCAGGGGCAAAGAGCAAGGGGAAATTTTGGGGCCCCGGCCCCATTGCTACTGTTTTCCAAAACTTCACCCCATAAACATGGGATTTAAATTTTAAGACATGGAGCGGGAAAAAGCGTCCCCCGGGGAAAAAAATTTTCCTGCTCCCAGGGGCAAAAAAGATTTAAAAAAAAATTTTTTTCACCTGCTTTCCAAAGAAGTAAAAGAGTTAAACCCAAATAAACAAAACTGCCTGGGCTGAGGAAATTTCCCTTTATACCCTGACATTTTTAAAGGGGATTTTTGCCCCCTGTGGTCACCGCTTAAAAAACCCCCCCAAACCCAAGTTAGTGAAAGGAAGGCCGTTCTCTAGCCTGAAAAAAAATGAAGTTTCAATTTGGGGGTCTTTTTAATGCAAAAATTTTTTCTCATAACAAATTTAAGACTCCAAAAAGGTTCCCGGGCAGGGTTTTGCATATTTATAATTTTTTGTTTTTTTTAAAGTCATATCCAATAAAATATATTTTACACGACAACAAAATGGAAAACAATGTTTTGAACTTGGGGACTTTCAGGTTTCCATACCCTTCTCCATCCACTACAGTTTTGGTACATGAGTTATTTGAAAATTTTTATATACATTAAACCATCCCCATCTTAAAACAAAAATTTTAAATTGCAAAGTATTTGGGCATCTGCTTAGTTTTTGCAAAACCCTTGTCATGTAACGCATTTTTTTATGTTTTGCTCCTAAAAAATCAAAACCCCCCTTTTGGGTTTTTCAATACTGCCTGAACCCTTTCCCTGGGCTCTGAACAAATTTAAGCAGGTCTTGACTAAAATCTGACCCAATCTTTTTTACACTTTTCCCAATGTAGGTGCAGACGGGAAATTTGGGATATAAAAACAGTTTTTTTCTTAAACCCCTACCCACAAGTTTTTAAAAAAGATAAAACATTGTTATCCTTTTCTTGCCCAGGGGCTTTTTCGCCCAAAAAATAGCTTGAATATTGAAATCAAAAGGGTTTAAAAACACCAAGTTACCATTGTTACTAAAAGTAAAGTTATCACTTAAACATGCCCAAAGATAAAGGGAGTCGGGAGCCCGGGAGTTGGAGGTTTGGGAAATTGAGGATTCGGGTTTTTGGGCCCTTCCGACCCACACCCTGTATTAGGCATTAAACCTTTACTACATTTTTCGGGAAGTTAAGACATAGGGCAAAAAGTATAAATTGGTGCCGACAAAGGGGGGTTTTTAAAAAACTTTAAAAAAATTTCCACCTCCAGGGAAAACCCCATGAAATAACAGGAGACTAAAATACAAACACTTCCTTAAAAAAATCCCTTTATTAGGGAAAAACAAAAACTTTTCACCCCCTTTTAAAGGGGGTTTTTTTCCCGGGCCGGGGCCCTTTTCTCAAGAAGCAAATGTAAAAAAACCACAAGCTGGGGAGAGAGAGAGGAAGAGACAAAAACCCCAACACAGAGCTGCATAAGGGATCTTGAAATGCTCACACAAATAATTTAAACTACAACTTGTTTATTTCCCCCAACAAAAGACAACACTTTTTTCCCCAGCAGCCTGAAAGCTTCTTTTATGTTCTCGTCAACAATAAAACAGGGGTCTACTCAGATAATCCCACTCAACAGTGGATTCTGTATACCAAAAAACATATTTCAAACCCGGGGCCTTTAAAAACCTGCAGCTTTATCTCACAAAAAGAAAACTTTCTCCGCGCAAGCCCGGCCAGCAGCTCTTGTCAGGTCGTAAACAAAAAAGAAGCTTTTAAAATAACTAAGGGCAGGGAAGGCAGCCGTAGCTCTCTCAGGCTGCAATTTTTGTAATCACATAAAATTTTTTAGAAAGTGATTTAAAAACCCCCTTTTTTGGGGGATCCCACGTCAACATTAAAATTGTTGGGAAAACCCCCCCCCCCCCCTTTTAAATTAATTTTTTTTTTAAAATGCGGCCCTTTAAAAACAACTCTGAAGTGGGTCAAGGGCGGCCAAATATCAAATCTCCCGCCTTTGAGTTGGGGGAGCCCACTGTAAAGGGGACCTGTAACCTACACAAGTCAAAACAAAAATTTTCTGGCCTCAAAGTCCCGGAAAGGTAATAAAACCCAGAACCCGTGTAATTTTAAATGCCTGTAAAACCTTTCACACTATTTTTTCTCAATGTCTTTTGGCCCGCTGCATTTTTATGTATGAGAGGGCTCAGATCAACCCGTACAAGCACTAAGTCCTCGCTCCCCCCGCTCAGGGGGTATATTTAGCAAAAGAAAAACCCTAATACAGAAACCAAATTTAAGGGAAAGGAAAAAATAAAAACTTTTGCCCCTGTAAAAATTGAAAGAACCCTCTGCATTGCTAAAAACAATTTTTGAAAAAGTCTATATTTCATCTACAAATATATTTTTGTGGTTTTTGTGGGGGCAAAAGGTTTTTCTTTTAAGGGAGTGTAAAAATGTGCCAGAAAAGTATGAACCTGTTCCCTTTTGCAGGCCATAAAATACCCGGGGGCATTGTAGGCCCAAAAAAAACGATAAATCCGGGTCAAACAGACCACCTTTTTAAACTGGGGCTGACTGGTTTCCCAAGCCCAGGGTTTTTCATTCCCCCAATTTATAAAAAATTTCCCAATCCTACAAATGTGGGGCGACACCCCCTCCCCCCCCCGAACAACCCAAAACTTTGGTTCCCCTACAAAGTGCTGGGGGGCCGCCTAATTTCAAAACCCAAAAAAGGAATTTCGACTGTTCATACATCTAAAGAACAGGGTTTTTGCAAAGTACCCCCAAAACTGGTTTTCAGTCCCATTTATAAATTTCACCCATAATTTCCCGCAAAATCAAACTCCCCGGGGGAAATCTGGCCCCTTTTATAATTATAAATTTGGGGCCCCCGGGAGTATAAGAAGTGAAAAAGGGAAAAAATTAAACCCTAAAAAGAAAAAAAAAAGGGGTAAGACTACCTAAACAAATAAATTTAAAAATTTCCAAAATGGAATGGATAAACCCTTCCCCAACCAAACCCAAAATTAAATAAAAAATTAAAAAAAACCTTTTAATTTTAAAATAAAAAAATTTTGATACAAAAAACAATAAAATATATACAAGTGGTCAATGGGGAAGAGCGTATACACCATAATGTATAAAGGCCCACCAAAAAAAATATACAATGGAAAAAAATTTAAAATATCCCTTGGCAAAACCCTAACACGAAACGCACATTGGGACATCCTCTTCTTCAGTGACAACCATAGGTTTGGGATAAATATACACCCTCATGTCAATTTACTTGGGCATGTTCATGTAAAATTGTTACTTTATGCTCTAAGGGCCACAAGTATGAAAACGGTCTTGGTCTAAGACTTTCTTTGTTGCCCATAACAACCAATCTGTGTTCCCCTTACAATTCATCTAGTGCTCTGAAAGAACTAAAAGGGCACTCTGATTGGTTGCTATGGGCAACAAAGAAAGTCTTAGACCAAGACAGTTTTCATACATGTCTCCCTAATTGTTTATTGCACCTTACATACACTTTGGTACATTTGATATATTTCGTACTTTATAATTTATACATGTGGCACTTGCTTTACACTGTTTTCATACCTTATAAATTATGGTGTAGCCACTGTTTCCTATTTACCATTTGTGTATATTTTAATGTTTGTGTATCTATTTTAATATATTCAGTAAAATTTGTTATAATTTTATTTAATTTCACCAGCACCTTTCTCAGGAAAAAGTCTTGGCTGTTCCCGCTTGCGCATGACTCCTCATTCTGTTCTATGGGAGTTCCGAGTACAGGTGAGCGGAGTTTTCGTCTGTACTCCGAACTCCCATAGAATAGAATAGAGAGTTGTGTACAAGCGGGAACAGCTCTCTATTCTGAGTCGAGACTTACAGAGGTCCGATCCCAATCATATTTTGATGACATGTCCTATTGCTATACCATTAAAGTTTATTGTGGGAATATCCCTTTAAGTTTTTTCTAGCTATACTTAGAAACGGAGTGGTTCATAAAATTCAGTAATTTTAAGAAATACATTATGGATCATGTATAGAATTTAGTGATGATTAGTAATTATTGGATACTTTTCTTGTTAGATATTTGGAAGAAAATACATTTCTATTGCTGTGATTTGGCTTATAAAAGCAAACACACACGGAAACTTGGGCTGTAATCTAGTACGGCAGGGTTACATTAAGGACACCAAGGAACAGATACAGGAATTCTTTCAAAGTTGCTAATGGATGGCATACACGGCAAAACAGTGTCTCCTCATTAAATGCAATCAAGCAAATAGGGTTCATATCTGTGAGCAAAGTATGTGAAGAATGCCAGAGATGAGCACTCTGAGCCTGTGAACCGTGATAAGAAATAATCATGTGACTGTGCGACAGTGATTAGAACGGTTACGTGCTTATGGCATGAATATTAATCTAGCTATTTTGAAAAACATTAGTTACATATACTGTAAAACAGCTTTTGTGAATTAGGAAACTTTATATACAGCAAAATAGTGGTCTCTCAACATACAGTATAATAACCATTGGGTCTGGAATTCTTTGCTGAAACCATAACTATAGAAAACTGGTACCAACGTAATGTAAAACAAAGACTAGAAAAATGAAGGGACACTCACACAGCTGTCCGCAGCCAAAATGTTGACAATTTCGCGCTTGCAATTTCTGCCTCCTATACTTTTTTTTATTAAAATGTCTCAAAGTATTGACATGTGAATTCTTTGCAGGCATGGACAGTATGCGCACAAAAATACCAGAGTAAAATCAGCGTCGTTTGAACAAGGACGCTGATTTTATATTGTAAAGGGAAGTTTTCTACAGGCGTTTTGGTTAGGAGCATATTGTGCGTCCAAAATAAGTGTCAAAAATAGCCATGTGAACATACCCTAACGAAGATAAAGCAAGTCCTTACATATAACATCAGGAAGAGATGCTGGAAGCTGGATATGACTGTCTACTTTGAGGACAGGAGCTTCTTTGGGTCATGTACTTTATACACAATGGGGGACATGTATGAAAACTGTCTTGGTCGAAGACTTTCCTTGTTGCCCATAGCAACCAATAAGAGCGCCCCTTTCATTTTTTCAGAGCACTATATGAAATGAAAGGGGTGCTCTGGTTGCTATGGGCAACAAGGACAGTCTTAGACCAAGACAGTTTTCATACATGTCCCAATGTACCAATAAAAAAAAGATTATGCCCAAAGGAGCCGCTCATCCTGGCTTGTGTAAAAAACAGTACAGGTTATATAGTACCGCACTGTTCTGTAAAGAGGCGCTACTAGACTGCCAAATACTGCATGCACTTTACTAATACAGAGGTTTTACAAGGAAAATGTTCATGACACTTGTCTGGATCAATGTCATTGTACCTTGAAACCATACTAACCATTCATGTCCCTGGAAAGAACATTGTATGGTAAAAATATTCTATCCTGCAATTGTAACTTATAGGGAACACTGTACTCTAATATTCTTAGGCTTTTATAGGAGTCAACACATTTCTTGTCTCATTTAGGGTGACATGTATAAAAACTGTCTAGGTCTAAAATTCACTTTGTTGCCCATAGCAACCAATCAGAGCGCTCCTCTCAATTTCTATAGTGCTCTGGAAAAATAAAAAGGGCCTCTGATTGGTTACTATGGCAACAAAGTGTTTTTTGACCTCACGTTTTCAACTGGGCCCTTAGAACAGCTTTCTGAAGTTGTGTCTAAAGGCATAAATAAAACTGCTTTTTAGGTTGGTTCTAACAAACTTTTTTTAAAATGCATCTGCACTTTTCGATGCAGTTTTTGAGCAGCCAGAATCTGATCCAGCAGGAAGAAGAATTTTAACTCTCTTTTATTTCCATTTTTTTTGGTTTTAAAAAAAAAACCGCACCCTAAAGTAATTTCACACCGATTTTTTAATTTTGGAAAAACTCCATGCAGTTTTATTTAAACCCCAAACCGGGAAATTAAATTCAAAGGGAAGGGAAAAAAAAGGGAAACCCCCTTTTTTCCCTTTGCAGGATCCCCTTTTGGGTCTCCCCCAAAAAAAAAAAAAAAAATTTCAACCAATTTTCCCAAAAAAGCCATTTACACCTTCCTAGCTTCCTTTACTTTTAAAAAGGAACAAAAGATTGCCACAAACTCCGAAAATGTAAAAAAACCCACAAATTTATTGAAACATAAAACCCGGGAAAGACACATCATGAAAAGACAAGGGCAGATGCCAAACTGACGCTTTCAATCCTCCGACTCTTAGTACTACGACTAAGGTTCCCGGGGCGGACTTTAAACGCGCAGTTTGGCATCCCCATTTTTCTTTTCTGATGTGTGTTCCGGGTTTTATGTTTCAATAAAATTTTGTGGGTTTTTTTTAAATCTTGGGGTGCTGGCTATCCTTTTGTTTTCCCTTCCCGGACTTCATTGTGGGGGTGCAGCCCGCTCTACTGGAGTGGTGAGCTGGCTAAAAAAACGTTCTCAGTATTTCCTTTACATTTACATGTTGCAGCAGAGGAATGCAAAGTAACACTGGAGCATTAGGAAAAACATTGACAGGAGAAAAACTAGCATCTAGGACAAGAGCACTGGTTAAGCCACTATGTTGTTGGTATGTCATGCACCTGCAGTAGTGGCCAAAATTAATTTCTAATGTGGACACTATCACTGGCCTTGAAACACCTCATTTGTCACAGGTGGTGGACACCAGATCTGAAATAGAAGAGGATTAACAAAAGCAGCACGATAAGAAGAGTTTGAGCCAGCCATCATCAGTTTGGAATGCTGAGGGCTGTAGTAGTTGAAGTCAGGAGAACTGAAAGTGGGGAGGTAAACCTGAACCCTCAACTAAGTAAAGAGAATGCTCTTTCTGCCTGGGGAAGGGCCAGTTCTAGGAAGTCTGCTGGGCCCTGAGAGACATCAGTCCAGGAAGGAGCCAAGAAGGGTTGGGACTCCGGAGGGAAGCTATTAATTAGCTGAGGCAGGATTGTGGCAGACATCAGCATGGTAAGGGTTGGTGAAAAATGTGTAGCCTGAGATGCCTAAAGAACTGTAGTGTGAACTAGTTGTGTGTCCTGAGGCACAGTTGTCTGAACAAGAGTGTTTTAAGTGGGATCGGTTTGGAAAAGGTATCTTGAGGTATGGCCAAAATATGAGGGTTGTGAGCACTCCAAATTATGTTGAGTAATGTGAAGTCAATATTGGCTGTAGGTTGGCATGAAGACAACACTGACCAGAAAGGCCCCTAGGAAGTCAACAGTGACCTGAGAGAGAGTTTTAACTGTTCAATTCAAATGTTATAGAGCAGGGGTCCACAACCGCCGGTCCGCGGACCGACACCGGGCCTTAGCGTATCCCCTGCCGGTTCGCGGCCCGGGCTAACATGATGCCGGCTGCCCAGTGACTTTAGTCCGGGCGGCCGGCATCTTCTCCGCACATCGCACATCATGCGGCTGCATCGGTACAGGGAAAGCAGGAGCGGTGCATTACCGTCCCTGCTTTCACTCGCTCTGTAGTCGCGGCGCTCTCTGCTCTCCTCCTCTACATCGCTGAGCGGCTCCGGGAGTGTGTCGCCCTGTGTCGTCACACCCCCCGCGCCACTCGCTGCTGTCGGCTGCTGGGAGGGGGAGCTTGGCCGAGGATCTGGGAAAGGTGAGTGACTACTCTTCTTCTTTTTTTATTTTTTTAATTTTTTTTAATTGTCCTGGCTGCCTACTGGGGGGAGCTAAACCTTCTGGGGGCAGCTATCTATCACTAGAGGGGGCAGCTATCTATCACTACTGGGGGCAGCTATCACTACTGGGGCAGCTATCATTACTGGGGGCAGCTTTCATTACTGGGGGCAGCTATCACTATGGGGGCAGCTTATCACTATGGGGGCACTATCCCTACGGGGGGCAGCTATCTCTACTGGGGGCAGCTATCTATCACTACTGGGGGGCATCAAACACTACTGGGGGCAGTTATTATCACTATGGGGGCAGCTATCTATTACTACTGGGGGCAGCTAGCTATCTGTACTGGGAGGCAGCAAACTATCATTATGGGGGCAGCTATCACTACTGGGGCAGCTATCACTACGGGGGCAGCTACTATCACTACTGGGGGCAGCTATCACTACTGGGGCAGCTATCACTACTGGGGGCAGCTATCACTATGGGGGGCAGCTATCACTATGGGGGGCAGCTATCTCTATGGGGGGCAGCTATCTCTATGGGGGGCAGCTATCTCTACGGGGGCAGCTATCTATCACTACTGGGGGCAGCTAAACACTACTGGGGCAGCTATCATTACTGGGGGCACTATCTATTACTACTGGGGGCAGCTATCTATCACTACTTTGGGGGAGCTTATCTATCACTACTGGGAGCAGCTATCTATCACTACGGGGGCAGCTATCATTACTGGGGGCAGCTATCACTACTGGGAGCAGCTATCACTACTGGGGGCAGCTATCTATCACTACTGGGGGCAGCTATCTATCACTACTGGGGGCAGCTATCACTACTGGGGGCAGCTATCTATCACTACTGGGGACAGCTATGTATCACTAATGGGGGCAGCTATGTATCACTACTGGGGACATCAGTACTGGGGGCAGCTAAAACTATCATTACTGGGCAGCTATCTATCATTACTGGGGGCAGCTATCTATCACTACTTGGGCAGCTATGTATCACTACTGGGGGAGCTATGTATCACTACTGGGGGCAGCTTTTGTATCACTATTTACTACTGGGCAAACTAAGTATCATTTACTGGGGGGAGCTATGTATCATTTCTGGGGGCAGCTATGTATCACTACTGGGGCAGCTAGTATCAATCACTACTGGGGGCAGCTATGTATCACTATCACTACTGGGGCAGCTATGTATTATTAGCACTTCAGGGGCAGCTAGCTATGTATCACTATCACTACTGGGGGCAGCTATGTATCATTATCCCTACAGGGGCAGCTATGTATCATTACCACTACTGGGGCAGCTATGTATCATTACCACTACTGGGGCAGCTATGTATCACTATCACTACTGGGGGCAGCTATGTATCACTATCACTACTGGGGGCAGCTATGTATTATTAGCACTGCAGGGGCAGCTATGTATCACTATCACTACTGGGGGCAGCTATGTATCATTATCCCTACAGGGGCAGCTATGTATCATTACCACTACTGGGGCAGCTATGTATCACTATCACTACTGGGGGCAGCTATGTATCATTATCACTACTGGGGCAGCTATGTATCATCACCAGGGGCGTTGCTAGGGTCCCAAAACATCCGGGGCTCGGGCCCTGTGTTAAGTTTTGCTCAGTAGGGCGGAGTTCACACAGCATTTTTCACGCCCCATTTGGAACTGCAGCATGTATTTTTACAGAGAAAAAACTGTAGCCAAGCGCGTCCCTCTGATATTTTTCTCCCCCGGAACGGGTAATCGTAGCTCTCATGAGACCTATGAATTACCATAATGTCGGCCGGTATATTCGGGCGTATTGAAGCGCAATTTACACGCCGAACTACAGACCAACATTAAAGTGGTGTGAACATATACAGTGTATTTGTGGGGCATAACTGCTGTAATGCGTCCAAAGTGCGCCCCACAAATACGGTAAAATCATAGCGGTGAGGGCTCTGGTTACTGGTTGTTTTCCCTGGAACACAGAACCCGCCCGTAAAAATAATTGACAGGCCGCTTCTTTCAGGGGAAGAAGTGAAAGTGGATTGGAGGTGGCCGTATAGTGTTGTGCACAGGTACGCTGTGTGAACATACCCTTATGGCATGTTCACATGGTGTACTGCCGCATGTACTCTACACGCCTCAGTACGCTGTGCATTTTGGAAGTGTGCGCTGTTCAGGGGGGCCTGCTCCATTCACTACAAACATCAGCGCCACGAAGAAGTGACCTGTCCCTTCTCTCCCCAGGCGTACGATACGATCGTATTGTATGGGAGGAGACAGACGTAATTCATAGTTTTCTATGAGAGCTATGGATTACCATAATTGTGGGGCACATGTTGGGTGTATTGATGTGCAAATACGCCGCAAAATGTACTCTGCAGTTACGCCGTGTGAACCTAGCCTTAGCCTGGCTGCAGCAGCTAAAAACATAGGAAAGCTGACAAATTACAGGTATAAAAAATTATATTCAATTATAATTCATCATCAGGTTGTAGTTTACATGTGTAAGGGACAAATAGGCAGGATTATGTTTTAGTCACGTGAATGAGGCGATATTGTGATATTTGTGTACATACATATACACACACACGTATCCACATACACACACATGCATAGACATACACGCACATGCATACACATACACACACATGCATACACATACACACACATGTATACATGCACATACATATATACATTCAGTTCACATTCATATTGTTTCACTATTATACTATCTAGCATTGGTCTCTACAGTGAGGCTACTCATTCACTTGAGACCTTCATGATACGGGCACCTGTGGAAGCTTCTGTTGACTCCATAACAAAATCACTCTACCCGCAGGCAGGAAATGGTGTGGGACCCGGGAGCAAGACAGGGGGCGGAGCCGAGCATGGCAGGGGGCGGAGCCTCTCACTGGCTGTATGAGGCTGAACTTCCTGACTTTGTGCTGGTGTGGCTGCGGGGCACAGACCCAGGTTTCCTGAGTGACAGCCGGCCCCCCCCCCCCCTCCAAAGCGCCCGACCCCCGGCATCCCCCTGCCTCCTCACAGGCTCTTACTTAAAACCCTGACTGCATGTGCGTCCAAGGGGAACACATACAGTCGTCAGCCTGCAGGCACCACAGCTGCCGACGTTTGAGGTTCGGGGCACGGAGGGCCCATTCGGGGCTTGTGCCCCAAATTATGCCTAGCGACCCCCCTATCATCATACGGGGGCAGCTATGTATCTTATCACTACTGGGGCAGTATGTGTAAATTTCATACGGGGGCAGCTATGTGTCATTATTACTACGGGGGGCGCTAGGGGGTTTTTTTTTTCACTACTGGGGGAAACTATGTTTCATTATCACACTGGGAGCTACGTCATATCACTACGGGGACAGTTATGTATATTAGCACGCGGGGGCAGCTATTTCATATCACATGGGGGGCACTATGTATCTTATCCCTAAGGGGGCAGTATGTATTATTAACTACTGGGGGCAGCTTGTACATTATCCCTCGGGGCAGTATGTATTATTACCACTAAAAAAAAAAAGGGGGGAGCTATGTTTTATTCCACTTTAGGGGCAGCTATGTTCATTTCCTAGGGGGGCAGCTATTGTTTATTTTTTCTTGGGGGATTTTCATATCACTATGGGGGAGCTATGTATACTATCACCTGGGGGCAGCTATTTCACTCTCCTACTGGGGCAGCTATGTATCACTAACACTAAAGGGGGCAGCTATGTATCACTATCGGGGGCAGCTATGTATCACTACACTATGGGGCAGTATGTATCACTATCACTACTGGGGGCGTTTATGTATCAATGGGGAGCTTGATCATACCACTATGGGGCAGTATGTATATTTATATGGGGGCCCCATTTTTTCATTTCATATGGGGGAGTATGTTTATTACACTACGGGGGGCGCTATGTATCACTATCACTACGGGGGGGCTATATTTATTTTTTAAGGGGGCATATATCGCTATAAGAAGAGCAATTACTGTACATATTATATTATATACTTTAAAAATGCTGCCCCACGAGGTGATCAATATTACTGCAGACTGATTATCAGCTCTGGGTCGCTTATTAATATAATAGTGACCCACAGGCTGAAAAATCTGTCTCCATTAAAAATACGGTTACCGCAACATCCCTAAATGACCAGTAACACTTTATTTGGGGGTTTTTGTGTTGGGGTATTCTAACATCCCAAACCCCCCCATAACCCCCCCCTAAAAAACCACCCCCCAATAACTCCCCCCCCCCTGGGCCCTGGAAAAATTGTCCCTCAAAACCGGGCCCCGGGAAAAAAAAGGTAAGGGACCCGTTTGGGGGAAAGTGTTTGGGGGCATTTTAAAAACCCTAAAGGACTAGACCTATTTTTGGGCTCCATGAGGGTTTTCCTGCACAAAAATTGGTTGTTAATTTTTGAGATTATTTTGTAATGGAAGCGTAGCAACTTCCCTGGGTGGAAATGCCTGGAAGCAATTGCCTCAACAGGCACAAAAGTCACAAAAAACCCCACTCAACAACTGCTGTCTAAAATCAGACACCTTCTGGGATGCAGAGTCTAAGGCAACCTCCTGGTGTTCACCAGAGCCTGCCGAAAAGCCGGTTGCACTTGGCCACAAGAGACCTAGGTTGTTCTGTTAGAAAGATGTAAGACAAAAAACACCAATGAGAAAACAGGACAAACAAGGGACGACAAGGATAAACATGGGCCAAACACAGAAGGAAAGGAATGGTCAAACAAGCCGAGGTCAACCCAGAGAGTTCGAGGTACAGAATCCAAGAAAACAAGCCGAGTCCAAAACCAGAAGTCCCTAAATAAACACACAGGTAAAAAGTCAGGAAACAAGGGGAGAATCACAGGCAATGCAGCAGAGAAATGACTGGGTCTAAATACCCCACCTAATTCAGAGATTGGACACAGATGGAAATGATAATGAAGCTATTCCAAGCTAGGCTTAGACTAGAGACCAGATAAAACAAGAGTTCTAATGGGGTCATTTGCTCCTCACATTCATAAAAATATCAGAGATTTGCAGAAAAGGTTTCAAATTTGAAATCCTCAACTTCTAAAATGGATAATACTATAACATAAATTAGAAAATAATTAATATATACAAAATATTTTTTATGTCGGTATTTTTTTTTAAACCTAGTTTTATCAATTTAAAAAGTTATAAAGCTTTTAGGTTTAATAACAATTTTACAAACTTTTAAGAAAATTTTCAAAGCAGCTTTTTAGGGATAAATTCAGTTATGAAGTGGTTTTAAAGTGCCAAATTTATTAAACCCCCCCAAAATTTAACCACTTTTTAAAAAACTGAAACCACAAAAAAAATTTTTAAATTCAAAAAAACTTTTAAGGAAGTTTTTTTTTTTTAACCCTTATTAAAATTTCACATTTAATTAAAGAAAAAGTAGTGGTAAAATTGAAAAAATTTTTAAAAAAAATTGTTTTTTTTAAAAATTTTAAAATTTAAAAGGTGTGGAAAATACTTTTTTTTCGGGTCACAACAGGTGTTAATAGAGATGCAAAACTCCAATAACTTAATACATTTTAGAAATATCACCATATCCCCCTATTGTGCTTTTTGGGTTTAAAAACAGGGGTCTTGAAACGAAGGAGCCCCCTTTGTGGAGGGTTAAAAACCCTTCTTTTAGGGTAGATTTTTTCGGGGCAAAATTTTCCCTTTTTGCAGAGGCTTGGAGAGGTCCCAAAAAACATGAGAAAACATCCTAAATGGCCCTTTTTTTGAAAACTACACCCCTCTAAGAAGTCATCATTTGTCCCCCAAAAAGGGAATTTTCTTAGCTTTTAAAAAAAATTTAGGATGTGAAAATAAAAATATTTTTTGGGTGGAGAAATAGTATGTAGATTAAGTTCGGAAAGTTTCTTTTTTACATGGGGTAATAGATAAACAACTCATTAGCAGTACCCCATATGTAGCCGCTAACATCTGTTTGGGCACACTGCACTCAGAAGGAAAAAAGGGCCATTTGGGTTTTGGAGTGTAGATTTACTGGAATGCTTTTCAGGTGCTATTTTGTGTTTGCGGGGACCCCCTGGGTTTCCTCCAGGGGGAAATCCCCAAAAAGTCCCCCCCATAATTATTGGGTCATGAAAATTAAAAAGTACATATTTTTCAATAGCATGTAGTATTAGTTCAAAATTTTGCTTTTTAAAAAAAGGTAATAGGGCCAAAAAGGCCTTCCCCCCCCAAATCAATTTTTTTCAAAAATTTCCAAAAAGTACAGCAGGAGTTCGGGCAAAAGGGGGCAGGGCTCTAGGGCAGGAGAAATAAAAGGGCTTTTGTAGCATGGGTGATAGGTGTTGCTCAAATGACAAATGGCAAAAAAATCACTTTATCCCGGGGCCCCTGAGGTACCAAGTGGGAAAAACCCCCCAAGAAGTGACCATTTTGGGACTTCTTTCGAGGATGTAGTGAACATTTTTACCTCAATTTTTGACCAATGGATGTTGCAGACTGAAAATTAAAAATTTTCCACAGGTATGCCATTTTAGTATACAATATGTTGTGCCCAACTTTTTCCCTTATAGAGAAACCCCCCCACCCAATTTAAAGCCTCTTTTTAAAACGTACCAGAGACTTTTTTATGAAAACACACTTTTCATGGGGTGAACCCTTTCGGGGGGTGAAAATCAAAATTTTCACGGGCCCTTAACCCATAATCTATAAAGGGAGAAGGAAAGGGAAAAATTTAAAAAAAAACCGTCGCCCCCAATTTTTTTATCCCCACCTTCTGAGATCAATACCTTTACTTGAAAATGAAAGAGAAAAGCATTACTGACAAACAGGGAAAAAATCCACAAGTAGAATGGTTTACTGTTTAAACCAGGTTTTCAATGCAAATTTGGGGGGTTTTTTCTCAACCTTTGTTTTAAATTTTCCCAAAAATTTTAAAAACCCAGTACCACTTTCCCAGGAAAATTTTCCATACTTGTTTTCCCAAACTAGTTTAAAGGGGTTTGTTCACACGCGTGTAAAGGGCCCCGTGTAAAACCAAACTCTTTTCGTTTCCGTGTCTGGTTGCCCTGTCCGGCCCCCAAAAGGGACCAAACCCGCACTAAAAAATGAGAAATTTGTTTTTTTCACATTACTTTTACTTGAAAAAAAATGGGCCCTTTTAAACACGATTGATCGCGATGTGTGTTCTTCCTTTGGCCGCCCTTTCGGATCCGTTCCAAGAATTGCCCCCCAAAAGGGATGCACAGGAGCCCTATTTAAAACTATAGGGGGGGCGATCCTGGGGGGACCAAACACGCATCCAGACACGCAGTTTCCCTTTTTGGGAAATAAATGTTGGGAATCCGATCCCCCTCCCTTTTTTTTTGGTTTGCGATTTTCAGAAAAAACCCAGGACCCAAAAATTTTTGTTCCCAAACACGCCAGTAAACGGCCCCTTGGGCCATGTTCCACGGTTTTAAAATGGGCCATTTTTTCGGGCCCCCCCTAAATTACCGCCAAAAGTGCGCAAATTTTAAAAAGGGGGCTGAAAAGGCCCTTTTCTTTCCCGGTTTAATCCACGTTCTCATAGAGAACTTTGGATTATTCCCCTCCCCCCTCCGGCAAATTTTAAACCCCGGGGTTTGGGAGATTTTTTAACTTTGTCATTTTTTCCTAGGGCCGTTACGCGCCCGCTAACAGTGATTCCTAGGGGCCGGCGAGGTCCCGGGCCCCCGGTTTCCCTCTCCCGCCCCGCCTCCGGCCCCCGGGCGTAACTCCCGGGGCGTAAAAAGTCCCCATTTAAAAGGCCGTGTGAAATAGCCTTACAAACGGGAACTAACCCCAGAAGTGATAAAATTTATTTTTGTGGAGGGGTGAACGTTCTGGCATCAGTACAAGCTTAGTGGTCTAAAAATATACCAGTCTCACAAAAAACATACAAAGGCCAGTTAACAAGGGAAAAGGTGGTTTGCTGTTTTCCCACTGATATACTTTCTGCTGTTTTAGAAGAAATGCACTGGCCGTGGACTTCTAAAGCGCTCCACCCCCCTCAACCCCCCTTTTCCGGTGTAGGCTAAGGGGGAAAAGAAGGACAGGGCACTTCTTTCCGGGAAATTTTGTATGTGCCGGGAATACGCTGAAAAAATCAGGCCATGGCGAGTGCTTTTCTTTTACTGTATTTGCAGGGCTTACTTTGGTGATTCCCAGACAATTAGGCTATGTCCACACGGCACTTTAAAAGGGATCGTATCTCCCGGCGTTTTTCTTTTTTTTAAAAGCCCCGGGAGATAATCCCCAGTGTGGTCCATAGAGGAAATAGAAAAGACAGTTGCTGTCTACCCCGCTCTTTTTTCCCTCGGGCCCTCTTTCGGCGGGCGGCGTTTTAATAAAAAAGGGGTTGTAAAATTTCGCCCTTGCTTCCATTTTCTTGCGTTTTTCCCCATACAATGCTATTGTATGGGGAGCGTCGGGAAAAAACGAAAAGCTGGGGCTTTTTTCCCACAAAGGGACCAAAAGCCCGGCCCCTGCATCAGAGGGAACGGCCGTTTTAAAGGGGCCGTTTTTTCTTATGATGTAAAATTTGGCCTTACCAGAAAAGGGTATGCCCCCCAAACCCCCGGGGGACCTTCCTAAAGAAAAATCGAATTTAATAAATCATGAAATGTAATGTACATAAGGCAGAAAGGCTGAAGAAAGTCACCTAATGGCCGGGTAAATTTTTTTTGTCTCCCCGGGCTTTAGACAAAAAACAAAAGTCGCCCGGTTTTTTGTTTGATGACACAAACCAAAGGGTTTTTGTCACTTTTTGGGGAAAATTGGGGGTTGTTCCCCTTTTTTTTTGCCCCCCGCCCTTTTAAAATTTGATTGTATGGGAAACAGACGGCAAAACTCAAAACACAGAGAACGAGCAGAGAACAAACGACTAGTCTATGGGCCCCGGCTGGCGATCGTATTTTTTGAATCCTTTTTTAAAATGCCAAAAAAACGTTGTTTTTTTTATTTCCAGTTGGGCCTTTTTTGAAGAAAAATCACTGGGGTTTGGGCCCGTTTCTACCAAAGGGGAAAAAATAAGGATCAAAACCCGATAATCAAATTGGAGTCACCCATTTAAATTTCTTCAAAAAACAGACAATAAAATTTTAAAACAGGGTGAAATCCAAATCAAGCATTTGGGGGTGTGGGATGAGAAATCCTTTGGGTTCAAAATTCCCAAAAGTAATGAGAGGACATTTAACGCATAATAAATCATCCTATGGGGTTTTCTCTTTAGACACAGGGCCCGGCCCCCAAAAAAAAGGGGCATGTTCACGTGTAATTAAAAATGTAATGATGGCACAAATGGACAATTTCATGGTCTCCTATTATGGAGTAATTAGCTGGTTCACTGTCTCATTGATTCATGTTATGAATGCTTGCAATTTGTAACCATGTGGCTGCCAGAGATATCTACAAGATTTCATTCCCCTGTTAAAAAAGAAATTTTTAAAAATTTTTGGGCTTTTCTAGTTTCTCTTTAATCAAATGGGCGGGAAGAGTCATTAAAGGGTTCCGCTGTCTTTTTAGGGGCTTTTTGAATAAGTCCTCTATAAGGCCATGTCCCCGCTGCACCGGTTTGCGGACGGTTTTTCAGGCGGTTTTTCGGTTTTGCAAAACCTTTCTAAAACCTCAGGCAAACTTTTAATTGGGGCCGGGGTATGGAAAAACCCTGCACCATTTCCCCACTTCAAGGGTTTTTTCCGCCCAAAAAAATTTTTTACGGTTTTCGGAAAGGTTTTTGAAAATGTCCCCTGCTCCCGTAAAAAGGGGGAATAGGAGTGCAGGTCAGGCCCAGAAGGTGTAGTAATTTTGGGGGCCCATAATTTTGGGGCACAGGGCGGGCAAATTCCCCGCCAAAAAGCGGGGGTCGTCAACGATGTTTTTTTTACCTGGGGCCGAAATTCCCATATATTTTCGGATGGGGTGACAAATTGCTGGTTGGGGGTGGGGAAACCCAGTGTCATTTTTCCCCATTGGACCCAAAGACAAAATTAAAAGGTAGGTGGAGTGTCCTTAAAAAAGTTTTAGGCACTTAGGCCCAAAAACCCCAAGGGGAAAGGGGCCTCCAAAGGGAATATTTTCAGAAAAATTTTTCCTGTTCCCCGACCCCACCAAAAGGGGGCCGAGGGAAAATTAGAGAGGTGAATAAATGGGGTCAAAAAAAGGTGTTTTTTAAAAAGGGGTTTGGGGGTTTTTGGGGAACTGGCTTTACTTCTGTCTTGGGTACAGGCTCTATGCTAGGGGTGGGTGCACTTAAAGGGGAGGGGGCCCGCTGTATTGGGGGACAAAATGGGGCCCGGGGAAATTGGAGGAAAAATTTAAAAATAAGGGCTGGAGGGGAGGGTAGCCCCCAAAGTAAAAATTTTTGAGCTGGGGAAATTTGTAAAAAATCGGGGGTTTGGGGTGGAGGGAGGGGGTTACAATAGTTAAAAAAAATAGGGGAAAGGGAAAAAAAACTGAAAAAAAACTCTAAATTTCATGCTGACCAAGGGCCCGGAGTCGGGGCCAAAAAAATAAATGAACTAGAATTACTAATTTCTGAAGAAAAAAATTACATAGTGGGGGGTAACAAGACGGTGGACCCAGGTACGACTGGGCAGTTTTCTTTTAAAAGGGGGTTAAAAGCCCTTTTAGAAAGGGTCGTAAAGACCGGGGAAAAGGGGGAGGTGTCTGGGCTCTATTTAAAAACCTGTCTGAAGCCAAAAACTGCGGGAAAAATTTAAGGTACAGGTAATGAACAAGTTTTGGGAAACATTATGGGTAAATATACCTGGGGAAAAAATACAAAATAATACTAATAGGGGTCTTCTATTGGCCCCCCGTATTTAAAAAACCCCAAAAAGGAGAAGTACTCCTCAGGGGGAAAAAAGATGGGGGCGCTAAATCAGAATGAGGTTAATTTTTATGGGCGACTTTTTAAATATCCAGACCTTTAAATTGGGGGAACGAACCTGTAACTCTCACAAGGAAACAGGTTTTTTGTCAATAACAAAAGAAATTACCTTTGCCCAAAAAGGGCAAGAACCGACTAGAAAGGAAAAGGGCCCTTTAGATTTAATATTTTAAATAGACCGACAGAGTAAAAAAGGGGTTTAAATTGGGGGCACCTGGGAAATTGTGACCATAATATAAAAAATTTTCCCTTTATCCTTCAATGAGTTTTTTTTCAAGGGACCACAAAAACACCCAAATTTTTTGGAAGGCTAATTTTTTTTCTGCTGTAGGGAGGGCCCCAAACCCTATTGACTGGGAAAAATTTTTGTTTAAATATGGCCGAAATAATAATAAATTTTAAAATTTTTAAAAAAAATCCTAGGCTTCCACTGTGAGAGGTACATAATTTTTGGTAAAAAATAATTAGAAAAAAGGAAAAAAACCCCAAAGTGGGTCAACAGGGGTGTAAAAAAAAGGGGAAAAAAAACAAAAAGAAAGCTTTCACCCCTAAAACAGGAGGGGGGTGGAAAAAGGCACCCAAAAGCTATAGGGAAAAAAAAAAAGTGTGTAAAATAAAGAAAAAGGGAAACAAAGCTGGAGCGGGAAAAACGTATCGCCATAGAAAAATAAAACTAACCCAAAAAATTTTTTAACTAAAAAAATAGGGAAAAAAAAATTAAAACAGAAAATGTTTTGGCCTTTGAAAAATACTGAGGGAAGGAAAAGTAGAGGGGGATGAAAAAAAAGGGAAAACCCATTAAAAAACTTTTTTCCCCCACTGGATTTTTCCGGGAAAGGGTGAGCTTCCCGTTGAAAAGAGGGTGGGGGTAAACTCCCAAATTAAAATTTTCTTGTCTTACCCAAAAAAGAAGTGCCGCTCCGTCTTTAAAAAGATTTTTTTTAGACAAATCCCCAGGTCCAGATGGCAAAACAAACCCCCGGTCCTAAGGGAGTTAAGTGAAGTCATAGAAGGCCCCCCTTTTTAATTTTTATGGACTGTCTAAAAACGGGGGGGGGTTAAATTTTTTTCCCAAAAAAAAAGGGTTGGCCCCATTGCAAATGTGGGGGGCAATATTCCCAAAAAGGGGGCAAAAAGTGGGTCCCCGGGAAAATATAGGCCGGTAAGTTTTTACCTCCCGTTTTTAGGTAAAATGGGTTTTAAAGGGTTTTTTTAGAGTTTCTTTCCTGGGTATACACTGGAAAAAAAAAAAAAAAGATAACGCCGTTTCCGCATGGGTTTTTTGAAGGATCGGTCCTGTAAAACTAAATTTTCATCACTTTTTTAAGGGGGACGTCCCGTTTCTAGACTGGATTGGGAAAGAGGCAATGGGTGTTATATTTCGAAAATTTTTTAAAACATTTGATACGGTGCCCCCATAAAGGTTGGTAAGTAAAATTTAGAATTTCTTGGAATGGGGAAAAACGGTGCAAGTGGGGAAGAAAATGGCCCCCAATGATAGAAAAAAAAGGGTAGTTTAATTTTAAAGGTGCATACTTGATGGAAACGCTTTTACTAAATGGGTACCCACAGGGTTTAGTTTTGGGGCCCCCCAATTTCCCCTTCAAAATTTTTCATTAAAAGGGTTTTTACACATGGAAAATTTCACGTAGAAATCGGGTCTTTTCAGACGATACTAAGCCTGTAAAGTAATAACACCTATTAGGGTAATGTTTTATTTACAAAAAAGGGATTTTGGAAAAGTTGGGGCCCCGGGCAGGGAAAAGGCAGATGAGGTTTAAAAACAGATAAAAGCAAGGTTTTTGCACATGGGGAGGAAAAAAACCATTACATTACTACATGTTAGATGGAAAAAGGCTGGGTAAAAGTGACTGGAGAAGGACTTTGGGGTTTCCCGGTGGACAGAAAAATTAATTGTGCGCCAGTGTCAGACAGAAGCGCCAAGGGAAAAAAGGATCATGGGGGTTTATTAAAGGGGCCCTAGAAGGGACATGATAAAAACATTTTTCTCCCATTATTAAAATGGTTAGACCCCCATGGAATATTGTGGGCAGTTTTTTGGGGACCGTGGGACAGGGAAAAAACATTGTAGAGCTTGAAACCGGTAAAAAAGGGGGGAACAAAAAAAAATAAAAGGGCTGGGGGGACAAAAGTACCCCCGAAAGAAATTAAAAAAGAGTAGGGGTTTTTTGTTTAGAGAAAAAGGCTTCGGGGGGACAATTAAAAAATAAAGTTTAAATTTAAATTTAAGGGGGCCTTTTTAGAGGAATCTCGCTAAAGATTTTTTTATACCCAGGGCTGATCTAGAACAAGGGGGCATCCCCTTTTTGTCTTGAGGAATGAAAGTTTTACATAAACATAAAAGGGGGTTCTTTCCTGTAAGAGCAGTGAGACTATGGAATTCTCTGCCAGAGGGACTTGTCAAGGTGAATTCAATAACCGAGTTCAAAAAGGGTTTGGATGCATTTCTGGAGCATAAAAATATAACAAGTTATAGCGACTAGGATTCTGAAGAGGGGTCATTGATCCAGGAATTTTCCGATTGCCAGATTGGAGTCGGGAAGGAATTTTTCCCTAAAATGAGGACAATTGGCTTCTACCTCATTGGGGTTTTTTGCCTTCCTCTGGATCAACACCTTAGCACAACAGGCTGAACTGGATGGACGTCTCGTCTTTTTTCGGCCTTACAAACTATGAAACTATGAAACTATGAATGGGAAGGGCTTTTCTCCGCTCATCGCGGAGAAAAGCCTCCCCCCTGCGGCCGTGTGCACGGCACAAAAACTGGACGAATACCGGTTGGATAAACCGACCGGTATTTGTCCTGTGCTGTGGGGATGCGCCGTAAGGGCTCATTCACACGGCTGATTTGTGCACGGATTTCAGCCGTACTGCACGCCGTATTTGCGCTCCAATACAGCTGAAATCCGTCCCTGTCATTACGGTAATCCACAGCTCTCATTGAGAACTATGGATTCCGTCTCCCCTCCTCGCTCGGCGAATACGCCGAGGGGGGAGAAAGTGACGTCAATTATTTACGGCATGTACGCGACGTGAATAATGACTGTCTATGGGGCCGGCAAGCTGCCGGCCCGCCCGCTCTGCCCCCGCTGCATGGCAGCCAGCGTAATTGCGGGGCAAAATCCGTCCCCGCAATTATGTCGTATATAAGCCGTGTGAACTAGCCTAAGTGTTTTATGCTGCTCTGGAGCTGGTGTCCTGCTGGTCACAACTGAATTCCTGAGGAAGCGTTTGAGCGAAACGTGCGACGGGGTTTGGCTCCTCTCCACACGTGGGTGGCTGGTTGGCTAAGTATGTTTTATATCGCATTAGTTTTTATATGCATGTACTTCTTTGCCTAAATGTATTTTCTTCATCTTATATACTCATAGATGGTGGAGAGTAGTAGCCTTTTTCTGTTGGGTGGTTTGTGTATATTTTATTTTTTTGTTAGGTTTTTATTGTTTCACTGTTATTGTTTTGTATTATTTGGTGCAATAAAGATTGATTTTTCTATAAGGCTGTTGTTGGTATTTGGTTAATTAAATGGTACCATGGCTACGTTAATGGAAGAAACAAAGAGTTATGGCTCTTGAAAAGCGAGAATAAAAATGAACACAGTGTTGTCTTAAATTGCTCAGGGTTAACAAAAAAAAAAAAAGCCAAAAAGGTGTGTATAAAGAATGCTTTATTGCCACTAAACCGAGTGGAATCTAGGGTGCTTTCACATGGTGCTGTCTTGTGGCGTTTTTGGTGCAGTTTTGTGGCATTTGTTCACTTGTAGTACTGCACAACAATTAAACTGCCTTTAATAATAGCATGCTTCTTTAAGCAGGGCCGTTTCCAGGGGCAAGTGAGACAGACAGGGGTGCCGTTCTCCAGTGGGGTGCCACAGCGACGATC
The DNA here is from genome assembly GCA_025379985.1 of Phyllomedusa bahiana. NCBI lineage: Eukaryota > Metazoa > Chordata > Amphibia > Anura > Hylidae > Phyllomedusa > Phyllomedusa bahiana. The sequence continues at coordinate 107,728 of JAODAL010009161.1, forward strand.
ACTGGAGCGGCGGCACTGCCCGCCCACCCAGCGATTACTATCTCACTCTGCCTGCAGAGTTAGCAGCTAACTGTGCAGGTGGTTCAATAGGGAGAAGGCAGGATGGTTCGTTACCGTCCTTGCCTTCTCGATTGTATATACAGCGCTCAATGAGCATTGTATATAAACATCAGTATAGCAGGCGGTGTGATGTAAGGCTTTCATCACACTCGCTGCTATGCTGGGTCTCCTAGGATGGAAGTTTAGGGTTCCGGACCAGGAGATCCTGGGATCAGTGTGCCAGCGTAAGCGGCGTGAAGAAGTCACACTGCATATGCTGGAACTCGCAGCGCGGTGGGGGAACATTGAGAGGTGACTACCTTATTTTATTTTATTTACCCTTTACACCTTCCTATCTACCTACAGGGTGCATAAATCTGTAACTACATGGGGAAAATATCTACCTACAGGGGGAATATATCTGTACATACACGGGGCATATAGCCAGTTACAGGGGGCATATAGCTACCTACAAGGGGCATATATTTATCTACAGTGGACATATATCTACCTACAGGGGGCATATAAGTACCTACAGGGGGAATATATTTACCCACAGGGGGAAATTTTTCGTACAAAAAGGGGGCAATTTTTCCTCCAAGGGGCTTGAATATCTACCTATAGGGGGGCATGTATATCTACCTACCTACTAGAGGCTTTTTATACACATCTACTGGGGGGCCTCTATACCTACCTACTGACTGGGGTTCTATTTCCTATCCCTCAATGTCCTATTTACCTCCCTACGGGGGCCCTAATAATACTTAAAAGGCCCCTTATTTCTATTTATTGGGAAGCCAAAAAAACTCCCTATTTTATTTAAATAGGGACCCAGATACCTACCTACTGGGGGACTTATAAGTCTACCTACCTAATGGACCATTATACACCTACCTAATTGAGGACTATAAATCTAAAATGGGTTTTCCCTATCTGCCTATCTAGTTTGTGGGTGTACCTACATACTAGCTTGGGGGATTTAACAACCCCTATATTGGTATACCAAATAAGACTAACAATTGGTGCACAAATGGGAGCCCCATAGTCGTTTGGAGGCATTTTTTCTGTTAGGGTCACAAAGGGATTATTTTTACCATTATAAATGGAGAGTCTGTACAGAGATGGAATAAAGGGGGGAAGTTCGGGAAAAGTGAGGGGTTAAGATGTTTTTTTGGTAAATTCACAGTAAAGAGTTGTGGCCCGGGGTAAATATGTCATGGGGGTCGGGGTAAAGGGAGAAGAAAACGGGAAAAAAACAAGCATCAGAGATTTTCCCCTGTAAGCCCCTGGATGTTTTACGTAAAATTATATGTGTGCAGAATGCCGTGTGCAGCTGGTACCTCACTGTATTGGGGGTAATATTGTCTGTAAGGGGCCCGTGTACAACTGGGATCTACCACTGTTGGTCACTGATGCCATTAATATTGGTTGTAGTAAATGGGTTTTTTTCAGAATGGAATTGTATTTTTCAGCCACTATTTTTTGTGATATGGGGCATGGGTTGCAGTATTTTTCGGTATATGTCTGGTGAAATGGAAGTAGATATTGGTAATATTAGCCTTTTTGGTTTTTGTTAGCAGTGTTTTTTGGTTACTGTGTGGGCTATTATTTTGAAATTTTATATTAGAACTTTGTGTTGTAGCTTTTTTGTATATTTAGGTATGGTTTGTTTATGCAATATGTCTAGTAGGGCAACATGTTTTAAGGGGGGGGAGAGAAATTTTTTTTTCACCGCCTGAGTGCAAGAGTTTGGAAAGCCCCCCGGAAGTGAGTAATAAATTATTTGTTGAAGTCTTGCCCAAAATTTTAAACAAAAAATTGTTCACCGTTTAACGCTTGCAAAACAATTTAGTTAACTGTAAGAAACTTGCAGGTAATTAAAGCAGTTTTAAAAAGCTGTGATACTGCAATTCAAAAATGCACCAAAAATGCCACAAAACCGCATTGTGTGAAAACACCCTAACACAGGGGCGTAACTACCGGGGTAGCAGACGTAGCAGCTGCCATGGGGCGCAGGCTCTTAGGGGGCCCGGGCCCCGGGGAGCCCTCTATTCTGCTCCTGGTAAGGGCCCCTCTTGGGCCCCCCGGGGAGTGAACAACAGTTCATGCGGCGGGCCCAAGCTGAGGGGGGCCCGGGGCATCCCCCCTCTGAACGCCCGGGGCCCGCAGCCCGGCGTTCAGAGGCGCACGCTAGTAGTAGCAGAACAAGCACGCCCCACTTGCAATTCTCCTGCCAGTTCGTGACTGTGGGGGGCGCGATTACGTCACATGACCGCCGTCCGCGTGAGCACAGGGCGGAGGCAGTGCAAAAGGAGGTGGATGGAGGTAAGTAAGTGTTCTTGTTTCCTGCCCCGCCTGGGTTTAAAACAGCCCCGCCAATTACCCACCTCCTAATATGTAGCCCACCCTCCTGCCTAATACCCCCGCCTCCTAAATTTTAAAAGCCCACCCCGCTGCCCTAATAAAACCCCGCCCGCCTATTAATAGAACCCTCCCGAAAAATCTGTTATATAATCCTGTTTAAATGCCTTATATATAGCCACCCCCGCCTTTTATCCCCCGCCTACCTATATATATCCCCTATGTAGCCCCCCTAAAAACTGCTTGTATAGCCCCCTTTGCCTCCTGAAGTTTCCCACTATAAGCCCCTAAACCTGCCCGCCTACCCCAATGGCCCATAACCCACTAACCCCCGTTTCCCTGAGGTCCCTTAGTACCTAAAACCTGCCTGTTACCTTTTAGCCCCCTATAGCTACCAACTAACATGCCTTACCTTTTTAGGGCCCCCTATAGCCTACCTAAACCCTCCCTCCCTATTTGGCCCCCCTATAGCTATTTACCTACCTGTCTACCTATGGGGGCCCCCACCTATACCTACTAGGGGGCCACCTACAGCCTACTGTGGTCCACCTTTTGCTACCTCCCAAAGGGGGGCCTAAATACTGCCTCCCCAGTCCCAAAAATCCCTTTCCCTTAGCCTACCACCAAAATTGACCTCCCCTGACTCTGTACGTCCCGGGGGACAAACCTCCCTGGGGCCTATGTAACCCTACCTACCTAAAGTCTAAAACCTCCCCTCCTGGGGCCAAACAACCCTATCAAATGAGGGTCTACCTGTTATAGTTTTTGGTGTGGTACAGCCCCAAAAGCTGTAACACAACCCCAGGGGGTGAATCCTTGTTTCACCTTCTCCCCCAGGAGACTGGGCCTCTAAGCATGGCCCGACCCCCTCTCCCCCCCCGGGGTGTTGTACAGAGGTGGGAGGGGGAGTAGGTGGGAAAAGTGGGGTTCTAAGTATTTGTGTCCCCCAAACTGCAGGGCAGTGGGGCCGGGGGAAGTATCTGGTGGGCGGGACAGGGTAAGAACAAAAGGAAAGTCAAGACCGGTGAGGAAAACTCACCTGTGTCACAAAATGAACTGCACTTAAAATTTTAGCTGCAGAGTCTTGAAATGGTTCCCACCCTTTTAAGGGCCCGTTGGAGGTTACATAGTATCCCCTACAATATGGGTTATTGATCTATATTCAGTAATGTATAGGGGTATTAGTCAATGGGTGGTAATTTGTGGTTTTGTTCTGGCAGTATAAATCCGGTCCTAGTAGAAACGCTATTGGTAAGTTATTTTGGGATAGTGGGATTTTTTTGGTGCAGCAGATATTTATTATATGGGGGGTGTTCACTTTTGTATTATCTGGTATGCGTACTTAAGAGGTCCCGGGAAATTTTCGTGGTTGGGGGGGAGGGGGGGGGGGGGGGGGCCACCAAAAGTTTCTTTGGGCCCCAGGTTTCCTTAGTTACCCCCTGCCCGAACACCCCCTTTGAAAACATTTTGCTTTTTGTTTTTAAAGCTGCTAAAAACTTTCTGGTTCCCCCTATGGAAGAAAAACAGACTTCCCCAAAACTGTTGACAAGTGAGAGAACCCCCTTTGTGGCTTTAGTTTTTCATTCAGATTTTCCCCCCTGGGGTTTGGGCCTTGAGCCCCGAAATTTATACACAGATGTAGAACCCTTGAGCCCCTAAAAAAATTTGAAGATGCTGTTCAACAGGTGCAGTCACCCATAACATGTTATAATTACAATGTCTTAATGCAGGGGTCTGTTATCATGACAAATTTCTAACAAGACTGTCATGAGAAAGCTCTATTGAACGGGGGTTCTATAACTAAAAAACACAGCATTAAAAAGGAAAAAAAAATTTGACCAATTTGAAACCCATCTAAATGATGCCCCCTTGGATAAGTTTTTATCCCTCTATAATTTTACCTACCAGCGTTCCATAAGCCCAAATAGTCCGAAAAAAGGGAAAAATTTCCCCGGATTCCAAAAAGATGTTATATGCCCAAAAACAGGTACTGCATGCAATTTTTCCAGACATGGTGGATTTCAAGGTGTCCCCGTCTTTTTTCCCCACCAGTCCAGTGGTAATTGAATGTATTTAGTACTGTATTCAATACAAACTTCAGGTTACTTTACCCTTTTGCCTGTGTCCTTCTCCCGAAGCACTGGCTGACCAGTAGTGACCAGCAGCCCGGGGAATCAGGGACCCGGGGCAAGTGATTACAAAAAATTAAAAAGGAAAAGCATTTCATATAAAATGGTTAAAGAAATTTTGGAAATCCCCTTACGGCCAGAACTAGCTACAAAAAAAAAAATAGCCCGGGACCCATTTTCCCAAAGGTGCCCCAGCTTTATGTAATCCTAGCCACGTGATTATGAGCCCATCACTGGTCTCGGCAACACGTAAACTGAATTTTTCTTCTAAACATGAGATATTTTCAATCTAATTCTGTTACCCTATGTCCTGGTACCTCATTTATAAATGTCTGTTTTTGTGGTTTGGCGCCACTACAAGCTACTACTAAGGAACCCTAAACAATGATACAAGTGAAAGAAAATAAACTTGATCGCGTTTTTTTTGGTT
>JAODAL010009162.1:0-112683 GCA_025379985.1 Phyllomedusa bahiana
TGTCCAGCCTTGGGCATCTACGGCAGGGAATGTGAGACGAGATAGGCCAGAGGGAGAGGCGGGGCAGGATATGAAGCCCAACATACAACAAAAATGGGAGGGCTCCAGCCAAGACTTAGAGTCTAAGGATTATAGGAAAATTCTGCCCCGGGGAGGAGATCAGACCAGTTATCCTGATGGGCGGACACAAAATGACGTAGATTGGTACCTATAATTTGGTTGACCCTCGCTACCTGCCCATTGGTTTGAGGGTGGTTTGCGGACGAGACGTCCAGCTGACCTGGCACAACTGGCACACAGAGACTGCCAGATTTTGACACAAACTGGACCCCCATATCTGAAACAATATGCAAGGGAGCCCGTGTAGCCGAAAATATGGTGGAAGAACGAGCTGGGCATATGGATCGATGGGGGGCAGAGGGTAACCTGGCAGGGGAAACAAGTCGAGCCATTTTAGAAAATCTATCAGTCACCACCCATATGACAGGTGTTTCCAGAGGAGAAGGGAGGTCATTAACAAAAATCCATGGCAATATGGATCTCCAAGGTCTTTCTGGCACCGGGAGAGGCTGAAGAAGACCGCGGGTCTGTGGCGAGGAAACTTTGTTACGGCGCGCAGGAGGTACAGGCCAGGACAAAGTCTGTGTGTGTGTGTACTGAGCGAGAGTGGGCCATCGGTAGTTAGTGTGAGATCAGTTTGTAGGTGACTTGTGGATCCCGGATGGCCCGCTGAGCGAGAGGAATGTCCCCACTAAAGGCTTCGAGGCCGCATGGAAGGACGGAAGTAGGTAATTCCCAGGGGTAAATGTTGAAGATCCACGGGAGCCACCAGTGAGGAGCGTTAAGGTGGAATAGTGTGCTGTGGAGGCGGCCTCAAGGGCCCACCGGTCTGAGGATATAGAGAGGCGTCAGCCCTGACGTTCTTTTCGGCAGGCGAAAGTGAAGGAGGAAGTTTTGAAGCGGGCGAAGAAAGAGAGACAACCGAGGATTTCTTTGCAGAGGATTCTAACGATGAGCAGATTGGACGATAATTGAACGATTTTTGTGATCGGTGAAGATTCTCAACGGGTTGGCGAGCCCGCTCCAGCCAGGTGTCGCCATTCTTCCAGGCTATCTTTATGGCCAGTTGTTCTTGATACACCGATGGTGTAGTTACGTTCAGCAGGAGTGATGGTCTTGGGAAAAGCCCACCAAGTACGCAATCTCCAGGGAGGACTTTGAAGATGGTAGCGCACGGGGCACCTACTGAAGGAAGCGTCGTTCCACTTTAGGAACAACATGGATGCTGCGGGTTCCGGGCCGGAGACAGGGCAGGAGCTGAAGCGAATGCTGCTTCAGACAAAATTAAAGGCTTCCTGGGCTTCGGGAGGCCAGTGATTTGAATCAGCTTTCTTCTTGTAAGTGAGCGCTACCAGTGGGGCCTCAGCATGGAGAATTGCAGGGTCATGAACTGCTCTGTAATAGTTTGGCGAACCAAGGAAGCGCTGATGGACCTGAGACCACCGGTCACGGGCGGCCACACTGCAGGGATCGTGGGGTGTCTGAAAGCTTGGAGGAATCCAATATGAGAGGAACTTGTTCCGAAAACGATGTACATAAGAAAAGGGCAGCGAGGTGCGTTACAAAACAGGCACTTCTCCAGTTTGGCATTACAGCTGGTGCGTGCGTGGGAGGAGTCTGAGCACCTGGGCGGACATGGTGGCGTGGAGTCTCTAGCATTGGTGAGAACGATTAAAATGTCGTCCAGATTAGACAATGACACAGACATTGAGAAGGTCGCGGAAGGATCTCGTTAACTGAAGTTCTGGAACCCCGCCGGAGCGTTGCAGAGGCCGCCGAATGGATGTCGAGTATTCGAAGTGGCTATCACGGGTATTAAAGGCCGTCTTCCTTTCGTAGCCTACCGGATAGAATCAAGTTGTAAGCCCCTAGCGTGAAATCCAACTTGGAAAAACATTGTTTTCGCCCCGTTATGTGATCAACAGCTCCGAGATCAGAGGCAATGGGGTATCGATTTTTTATGGGGTGATTTTTATTTAGTCCACGTAATCGATACCAGGACCGGAGGAGTTCCATCCTTTTTTTTCGACAAAGATAGAATCCAGCCACCCAAATGCAAAGAGGAATTACTTATAAAAGCCCTTACGGAGATTTCCTGAATATACTCCGACATCGCCTTGGTTTCTGGGACAAGTCAAGAGATAGGACTCTGCCTCGTGGAGGAGTAGTACCGGGTTGCAGGGTCATCTGGGGCAGTCGAACGGCCGATGCGAAGGAGGTTTTCGGTTGTCTTTCGGAAACGACAGTCGGCTAAGATCCTGGTAAGGAGGTGGGCAGACCCGGAAGAGGCTTTCGTCAGGCTTTCTAGAGGCAGAACGTGGAGATAGGATGGATTTGCAGAGAGGCAACGCCGCAGTGCGCACGCGGGCCCAAAAGACAAAAATCGCCCGGACGTGTTCCAGCTCAGATCGGAAGAGCAGCAATGCTATTGCAACCACGAAGGCCCAGGAGAGGATTCAGAAGAGGGAGCGAGGGCAGAAAGAGAAGCTCTCAGAGTCTCTTTGTGTAGAGCTTCTATCTTGCAAGGTGAGAGGCGCAGTGCTAGAAAAAGACATAGCTCCCTTGAGGCATTTCGCCACTGACAGAGGAGACGAAACATTGGTTTCTGCAGAAGGGACACCGGGAGACGAAACTTTGGATACCAGCGCGTGGATGATAAAATTTCCAGCGGAACCCGGATCAGGAGGCGGAGGCTGTGGAAGGTGCTGTCGGCGAGATTCCACATGGAGAGGGAATGGTCAGACGCGGAGGGAGGAGGCCGCCACTACACTAGGGAATGCCTCTCTACGAGCCCTAGGTGCGGGAGTTTCACCGGACGTACCGGGGACAGTCGCCAATGAAGTGGCCCACGAACCGCACAGTAGAAACATAGCTGCTTCTGACGACGCTTGCAAGCGTTCTCTGGAGTCAGGTGGGCTCTCTCAAACTGCATGGGTTCGCCTCAGAAACCATTGGCGGAGGAAAGGAAGTGGAGGTCAGTTGAAAAAATGGGAGCAGACCAGGTAGCCGGGTGTGGGTCTGAGTGTCTTCCCATTGGCGGCGAATCTCCTGCTTGTCTTTCAGCGGAAACCGTTATGTCGATTCGCGCGTGGCAACCGGATCAGTTCATCAGAGCAGATGGGAGGTCCCGACCAGAGATGTTATCTTTAATGCACACAGAGAGGCCTGACAGTAGGTTCACACTGAGTGCCTATTGTTCGGTCAGCTATGAGGCTAGGGAATGCGGAACTGCATGGATATTGACCCACAGTGGAGACCGCCCCACCTTGACGGAGACGGTGCAGAGCTGCAGCAGCGGTGGAGGTGCCGGCCAGGCTCCTCGAAGTCGGGCTGCGGAAGCCCTGAAGAGTAGCCTTGGAGATTAGCTGTCAGAGGAATCTCCTCGGTACCATAGCGGAGTGGGCCCAGGCCAGAGCTCTCGCCGTTTAAGGAGGCTAATTATGAAGGCTAACCTTAGCCCACTCGGTAGGGGAATTGATGCCCAACTCTCATTGTGGATTGAGCAGTGACTGATGATGCCCCCTGCACTTCTTTGGGTTCTCCATCATAACGGACGGGAGGGCAGATGCAGAGAAGGTCACGGTTGAAGGAGCATGTACGAGCCATGGCTGCAGGCTGCAATTGTGCTTGCGTGGAGGTTGGAGCCGCGGCGGATGGTAGACGGACAGCAAGATTCTGCATCATGGCCGCGCGCTGGTTGATATGCTGGATCTGCTGGGCGACGGCCGTCGTGGAGTCCGAAGCTTCAGGCATTGATACCCTGTGGAATCCAGGCCGATTGCACTGTAAAGGTTCGGTGGAAATTTGCTGGACCCCGCAAGCGAATGATAGTTAAGCCACGCCAGGGAGCGGAGTCTACACGTAGCCCCCAGTATTCACAGAGCCCGCCGCAAAGCGGGATGGTCTTGCTGCGGCGTGCGAGGCTACCAGGTCACTACCCTGAGGGGGACTTGCTTGCGTTGGCGGCCCGGGGTACTGTGTGGTACAGAATCGGAATCCAGAGGCGTAGTCGGGGAACAGGCAGCCGGGTCAGGGCAGGCAGCAGAGGTTCGTGGTCAGAAACAGGCGACGGTCAGGGCAGGCGGACAAACAGGCAGAAGGTCAGGAATCGTAGCGGAACGGACTGGTACAGGGAAATCAGACAGGACTCTCCAACACTCTAAACTAGGCAAACGCACACCAACAATCTGGCAGAGAGTGCTGGGGGCGTATTCCTTATATAGAACCAGCAGCAGGCAATTGACCCAATTACCGGCGTACTGGCCCTTTAAATCCAGACGAGCCGTCGCGCGCCTTAAAGAGCAGGTACGTGTGCGCCGGCCGGGACAGGCAGGGGCAGCGTACACCGGAGCTTGGCCAGGTAAGTGGCGTGGTGCCGGGCCTCGGGTGGCAGGGGGATGGTTTCGGGTAGCCGCGGCAGCCGCGCCGGACCCCCTGCGGGCAATGGGGAGGCCACGGGGGGCAGCGGCACCCGCGCCAGCCCCCATAACAATTATGACTGTTCGTCAAGTGTCGGTAAGGGGTTAATCTATGTTCTAACGAAAAATAAGGTATAACTCTTCCAGATCTCAATAGAGTAGAAAGTCTTTTGTCTGTATGCAAAATATACAGACAAGAAAGTCATCTCTTCCTGTGTATGATGCAAATTACCTTACCTATTTACAGTTAAAGCGGCCTTTGTTTCCTGACAACCCCTTTCCATATAATTTACGAGAGTATATGGGCATAGAACTGGGCTCCATGGTGGGGAAACCCATCTAAGTAGCAAACATCAGTTACAGGGCATAATTCACATCTGTATGTCACTGTTATGTGCATACACAATCCCTTGATGAAAAATAGAATAGTTTCTTTCTTTTTTCAGTGGTTGTAGTGCCATCTATTGGATACTCAGGTATGGGTTTTAGGCAACATGGTGGTTTAGTGATTCGCTTTGTGGAACTATGTTTAAAGGGACCATCAAGGGAGCCCCTCCATATGCAGCAGGTGACAGCTACTAATTACAGCTGACACTCGCAACTAACAGCAAGGATCGGAGCCAGCTCTGATCCCTGCTGTTTATTCCTTTAGACACCACAGCACACCCTTCATCTCTCTGAACGGCACCTCCATGATGAGATTACAGGGTGCCGATTGGTAGCCACGGAAGCCAGACATCTAATGAAGACTTTTGAAGCTGCCATGTTACTGGTACTATTACTTCCTGCCATAGTTTGCCATCTTGGTACCAAAGGTTCCATATTGGTACACAAATAATATGTGTACACATATTAGTACACATTATTTTGCATTATCTATATGATGTAGCATGGTGTACATTCAGTCGTGCACCCTTGTGGTCAAGTACCCTAGCGGGATTACACGTGCATAAAGTGTTTTAATATTTTTATTATCTTTTAGATATGTAAGAGTTCAAAACACTCCCTTTTTAACATTTTACAAATAAAAAAAATTTAAAAGTTGCACATAATTGGTATTGCCGCATCCATAAAAGTCTGATCTGTTGAAATATATAAAGTGAATACTGTAGAAGGAAAAAAAATTCCCAAGGCAAAAAAATTCATTTTTTGGTCATTTTGCATCCCCAAAAAATTGTAATAAGAAGTGATCAAAAAGTTGCATCTATTCCAAAATGATACCATAAAAAAACACACTTCAGACTGCTCAAAATGAGCCCTCACTCAGGTCCATGGCAAAATTATTGATCGCAGAAAATGCACAGATTTGAAAAACATAAAAAAAGTTTACAATTTTATAAATATGCATAACATAATAATAACATTGTATAATAAAAACAAAAACCCTGCAGAATACAGATAACACATCACTTATACCAAGAGTGATCTCCATAGATGGGAAACCCCGGCAAAAATGGTGTTTTTCACATTTCACCCCACACAGAATCTTTTTCGGTTTCTCAGGACACTATATGGTATGGTCAACAGCATGATTAAAAAGTACATCTTGTCCCGCAAAAAACAAGCCCTCATAGGACTATGTAGACATAAAATTAAGAAAATTATGGCCATCTGAAGGCGAGGAAGAAAAAAATAAAACCAAAAATCCATAATTTGCGGCATCATGAAGGGGTTAATATAGTAAATGTAGTATTGCTCATCTATTTTGTAAGTCAAAAAGGGAGATATTTAAAGGGGTTGTCTCGCTACAAAGAATAACTTTCAAAATGTAGGGAACACTAAATGAAGACGTTTTCCAAATATATTGTGTTGTTCATCTTTTTTTGTTAAGGAGCTACAAGTGATTTTATCACCTTCTGTGCTCTCTCTGGTTCCCCAAGTGACCGACCTGTGTACTCTTTATCCCCTGCTGTTTGATGTCATCACACAGGTAGTGGCTGGCAGTGTGAGAGCTTGTGTGTTATCTGATCTTTCAGACAAAAGACAGTAATTACTCTGTTTACATTAGCTTAGAAGCTTCTCTGGACCTCAGAGAAGGTAATTTATTTAATACAGACTGATAAACAAAGAAGTCTGAATACACTGAGCTCATATGCTTATTACAGACAGCTTGACCAGGAAGTGACAAAGCCAAGCAGCATTATTTCATTCATGCATCCTATGAAACTTTGAGATGAGACAAACCCTTTAAGGAACAAAGTGGGCCAAAGGGACTTGGATCAAAAGTAGAGACTTTCCCTCCAAAATTTGGACACTTGGGAGGCATGTGCAAATTAGGTAAGGGATCACATGATGTGTGATGAGAAAACTGCACTAGAGAAAAAAATTTCATATATTAACACACACTTTGTAAAAAAAAAAAAAAAAAGTACAAACACTGTATTAAAAAAAGACATGAAAGCTGGATTCACACGACCATATTGCGCACTTTTCGATGCACAAAATGCACATTTTTTCAAGATTGCACATTAAAGTGCACACTTCAAAATGTGTCATAAGGGTCTCATTGAATTAAATGGGAATAAGCGCGTACTAAACACACAGCTGTGGGGTTTTTTTGCGCACAATTTGACGTGCTCCATACTGTGCAAACAAACTGGAGTGTAGGACCACTAACAGTGCTCAAACAAGCAAAAGTCACACCAAAAACAATGAAGTTTCCTGTAGTAAGAAGTAACACATTAAAAATGCACCAAAAAACACATCAAATAAAAAAAAAAAAGTGTGAAAAAACATGCTTACAAGTGTGCGTTTCACTGTGAGATAAGCGCTTATTTACGGCAAAATTTTATGTTGTGTGAACATAGGTGAAGCCTAGGAAAAAAAAATTTTATAAGCTTTTTGTGGCAAAACTAATCTTGGTCTCTGGGTCTGACCTTCCACTTAATCGGCTTTGGATGGAAAGCTGATGATCTGTTTCCATCTGCTGGACAAATACCAGACTGCAGCACTCCCACATCCGGCTACTACAATCTACAGGACATCCCAAAAAAAGTGCATGGGTGCCATCAGGGCAGTACTCCCTTCAGGGGACTTAATCAAATTTTAAAACAAAAACAGAGGCCCAATAATATTGCGCAAGGAACTGGTAGTGCATTAGAGGCCCAGGTGCTTTGGCTGTATGAGGTCCTGCTTTCAGCTGTTTGATAAGGCATGAGAGGGGCTGCAGACTAAGGGTATCTTCACACGGCGTAAATTCAGCGCACATTTCGCAGCATATTTTTGATTAATATGCGGCGAGATGCGTGCCGCCATTACGGTAATCCATAGCTCTCATAGAGAACTATGGATTACGCTCTCCCCCCCTCCTCCTCGCGTTCAATGTGATCGTATTGTATCCGCGGGGACTAAGTGACATGTCAATTACTCACAGCGATTACGCGCCTCGCGTAATGCGGGTCTGTGAGGCCGGCGGGCGGCACCCCACCCCCATGCTTCGGGAGTACGCGCTGATCAGCGCGACTCTCAAATCACCTGGCGTATTGCAGCGCGTACTGTACGCACTGCAATTACGCCGTGTAAACATACCCTAAGCTGTCAGGGAGCTGTCTAAAGAAATGACCACCGAACAGGAAGAAAGGTTTTAAAGGGTTTCCCCAACTCATAGAAAACAGTTGTAAAAGCTCCAAGGCTCCCAGCAAAAATAAAAACAACCTTAAAGGGGTTGTCTCACTCCATCGATTCATCTTACCTCAGTCCTGTTTTCTTGGTTTCACTTTGGGAAATTTAGGGGTGTTTTTTCTGGCTTCCACTAGGCTGCAGTAGAAACCCGGTCTGTAGCTTTTAGCGAACCAGTGCTGGCAGCCTATCAGGAGAGATCAAACAGGTCTGTAGCTATAGCGACCACAGGAGCTGATGCAGCCCATACAAGAGGGGATATCTAGGGATAGGTAGGACACTGTAAATGGACACATATTGTAATGTGTCTTGTTTATGCAAGATCTTTAACATAAAAAGCAATCCTTGTAGTGAGACAACCCCTTTAAACTCTGTCCGGTCTCAGGTTCAAGCACCACGTCTCCCCGGTCTTCTGTTTTTGCCCACTTCCGAACACAGACAACACCGCTGCAGATGCCAATTGGTCATCTGCCTTTACTTACATCACCGTTCAGAGCAGTTCACTTCCGAACAGTTATGTAAATGTGTGGCCCATGACCTCTGCAGCCAATCAGCAGCCACAGTGGTGATGTCCCCATTCAGAAGTGAATTAAAACAGGAGACGCGGAGCTGGAACCGGAGAGAGGGGAGCATACGTTTTTCTTATTTTACTGGGGGCCTGTGAGATATTGAAACAACGTATTAAAAAACCCAAAAAACCAACCAGCTCACCTAGTAATAGGGAAATAAAAGTTGTGGGGGCATGGAACGCCCAGAAAAGAGGGGTTAAAACGGGGAAAGGGAAAACGGGAAAAGGGAAAAAGGCCCTCAAAATTCCAATGTAGCCAACCCGGGTATTTTAAAAAACCCTTTATTAAAAACCCCATTTAAAATATTTTGTTTTTCCCCATTTGGTCAAAAAAAGGGAATCGCTTTGAATGCACCCTTATTTGTAGCTAACCCCTAAAAATCTACTCAACTCCCTAATACACATGCTTGCTTATAACCACAGAGCAAGGGCAAGAGGGATAAGCCGCCACTAGACACATCTGGCTTTGCTTAGCATTTAGAGCAGGGATGTCAAACTCCTTTTCACTAAGGGCCACATCAGCATCATAGTTGCCCTCAAAGGGCTGTGGTGAAGTGGCCATGAAAAGGCCAAGATGTCTTTTTTAAATTTTTATAATAGCTAAACTCTTCCCTCTCTTTTTGCGTTGAGCTTCCTTGCTTGGGAGGGTGGTAAGATGCCAGGGTAGGACTCTTAGACCACACCAAAAATGTGAGTTTTTGAACCCGGTTGGGATGGAGGTGCACCCGGGCCTTCCCAAATTTCCCAAAATGGTTCCACCCTCCATTGCTTTTTGGGGCCCTTTCCCCAGCAAGTGGGGAAAATGGTTTCCTTTTGCCCTCTAGACCTGCTCCATTGCTGCTCGCTAAGGCTAGGGTTCGGGGGCCACAAAAGACCTTTTGGCATCGAGGTTGGGCACTTGGGATTAGAGGACCACAGAATCACCATGCACCATCCAAAAACTCCAAATCACAAGACTCCGGGTTTTATTCAGGTTACCCCCCCCCCCCCCCCCCACAAACTAGATACCACTGAAATATGTATTGAACAATATCGGGCAACATGGAGGTATGTCAAAGACTGAAGGGTTAACACTGGATGTGATATTTTAGTCTCCTGAGGCCGGGGCACTGCCCCGGGACAGTGTCAGTTCAATGTACGATATTTGCTGTGGCTATTTTTATCTAAAACAAAGTGTGCTATGTGTACTGTGTCACTATTCACTGGAATCTTTGGACCGTCCTGTCTGAGCAAATAGAGTAACGGCGGGTATAAATGCGGTCTCCAAATGTTAAACGCTTATAGCCATAATGGGTTTCATGGGATTAAGGAGATACTGTAGAGAAGTAAGAGATGGGGGGCGGCTGTTCCTCTTGCAAAACACAATTTTTGAGCGCAGACAAAAACTTTTCTTTTATTGATTCTTAAAGAGAGGCACATCTGCTTGGTGGTTGATAATCAAACAGGCAACAGAACAACGAGCTAACAAACAGATGGGGCGACATGTATGAATTTTGGCACCCAGACATCAATTTTAGTAGTGTAGAATGCACCTGAATCTATGAACCTGCTCTATTGCGGGTCATAGATTTAGCGCTTTCTAGCTCCAAAGCGACAACTCAGGCTCAAGTAGACCACTATTAACTTGGTCTGCCTGTTCTAAATGTTTTGTGCCCAGTTTTACCCTCCCTTAGTCATAAATGTGTAGCTTCATATGGTTGTAGTGCGACATGCCTCCAGAACGCCCCCACAACTTAGGCCCATTACAAAGTGCCACGGGCGCTTCATAATGCGCCCAATTTTGGAGTGCGCCTGATTATACATCTAGAGAACAGGCCTGCGCCAGTTTTGGTCTGAAAGGTAACAAGAATACTGGCGTAGCCCCAGACATACATGTCACCCATGGTGTGCACCCACCTACCTCCAATGCATTCCTCTGCTCAGTGGAAGTCATAATTCATTTCGTGAGGCAAGGAAGGGGTCAAAAATAATTTTGGGGAGAATAATATTGTGCAAGATAGGAACTGGTAATGGGTGGGGGGCTCGAGATGCTTTGTCGCTTTGTCTGTATGGGACCCTGAAATTCCTGATTGCAGTTCTGTATTAGGTATTTACTAGAGTAGGGCTCCAAGCCAACTCAGGGACCACTTAGCTTAAGTTCAATGCACACGGTTTTTGGAGGAAACCACCTCTTACAGAGTGGCTCTCCTGTTCATGGACATCGGAAACGCTCAGTTCCTGTCTAGAGTTGTGCTTCGGATTCGGGTAAGACCAATACAGCCTGATCGTAATTTTGCCAGTGATGGCAGGAACATTGGCTTTAGATATTTGCCGAGGTGGCACAGGTCTGTTTTGGGGACCCTTCACCCTTGTGCTCAGCCTTATCAAAGGCCACCTAGAGCAAGCTTCCTCGGTATTGATTAGGCCCAGTCTTGAAGCTTTCCCTTTGACGCGCTCTCTGCCCTACAATACCCTCACCGACATGCTTTGCCTGCATTTGGTGTCAAAGAGACATATAGAGGCCTGTCCTCTGCCTCCACTTACTGTGCATACCCTAGCTAGGTTCTGACTTCTGTTACCTGAGCCGGATCCTTGAGAACCACATTCTCCTGACTGAGTGGCACAGACTCCATAGGCACGTGTCAAACTCAAGACTCGTGGGTCGAATTCAACCTGCCACGTCATATTATGTGGCCTGTCAGAGCTTCGACTCCAGAGGCTAAAAAAGGACAAGGCACAAAAGCATAACCCACTTTCCATCCGAAGATGAAGCCAGCACTTGGCAGAGGCTGTGGCATCAGCACAAGCACAAGGAGCAGACGCCATCTTGGATTTAGAGCTCTGGTAGGCTCTCCCACACCATTCTGTTCAGCAACTCACAGGCGGTGGTGCCATCTTGGGTTCAGAACAACTTACAGGCAGTGGCACGGCTCTGTAATCCCCACCTAGCCACCCTTGCCACCCTTTAAAGCCCTTCAAAGGCCCATTGAGGGTAACCATTATGTAGCCCTCCTTAAAATGAGTTTGATACCCCTGCAGTAGAACTTCCATGTGGTCTGTCACACATGCGGACTAACTGCTTTAGGTCTCTATAAATATAGTCTATGGTGTTATAGCGTCATCGAGGGGCAACTATTGCTCATGCAGAACACATTACAACACAGTGTTAAACTGTGCAAAAGCAGGACCAAAAATAATAAAGCATTGTATACATAACTTTTGGGTTTGAGGACGAGGTACAACCTTCAGGTGCACTTTAAAGGGGTGTTCCCATCTCACACATTAATGGCATGCCTAGAGGTTATGCCATCAATGTGCGATAAGTTGGGTTTCCAGAGGTTGGTCCAGCACCTTCTTCGAGAATGGGCCCCCTGCAGTCTTTGTTGAGAACAGAAAGGCGGTTGAACTATCCCATTGATTTCAATGGAAGTTCTGTGTAGAGCCTAGAGGTGGAACCCGCACCAATTCTACATTAATGGCATATTCAATCGATATGCCCTCAGAGTGCAAGATGGGAAAACCCCTTTAAGACGAATTTTAGGCAGGAAACATGCTAAAATGTTTCAATTTGCCAACGCAACGAGGTGCCTTTATTCAACGGCCCAGTTTTTGGACCCTGGCAACGCAGGGGAATTGTGAGAAAAAAATGACCTAATGAAACCAACAAAAAAGACCCATCCCCCTTCAATGAAGCTAAACTAAAAGTTCCCTAAAAAATAGTAGGGCTACCAGCCGGGATAGGCAGGGGACATGATCGTTAAGTTTTGCTTTTAAAGAGAACCTGTCACATAGTTTATGCCCCCCTTGCTGACAGCACAAGGTAGTGACAGACCTGCTGTTTCCAGCGCTGTGTCCCTTATTTTCCACTATAATTTGCAAACAAATTCTTTCCAAATATGATTTTCTGGATTTGTTTTCTCATTTTGTCTCTCATAGTTGAGGTCGACCTATGATGTCAATTACAGGCCTCACTCATCTTTTTAAGTGGGAGAACTTGCACAATTGGTGGCTGACTAAATAGAATAAATACAGTGGGGAAAAAAGTGGCTTCGTATATAAGGGAAAGAACTAGTAGTTTTGCTAGATCCAGTTTCCCAGTTTACAACATTTTTGTATATTGTGTTTCTTACTGAAAGGGCTTGTTCACACGGCGTTTTGGATCCTTTTTACGGATCCGTTTTTTCGCACTTGAAAAGCGCATCCGGAAAGCGGATCCGCAAAACGCAGCATTGGATACTTTATTTGGATCCGTTTTCAATGCTTTTTCAGCTGCGTTTTACGCATCCGCTTTCCGGATGCGTTTTTCCACACAGAGAGAGAGAGAGAGAGACTCTCTCTCTCTCTCTCTCTCCCCCGTCTCCCCCCCCCATTCATTATATGCCTGCCCCAGACCCCCATTCATTATATGCCTGCCCCAGAAACCCCCATTCATTATATGCCTGCCCCAGACCCCCATTGATTATATGCCGGCCCCAGACCCCCATTCATTATATGCCTCCCCAGACCCCCATTCATTATATGCCTGCCCCAGACCCCCATTCATTATATGCCTGCCCCAGACCCCCATTCATTATATGCCTGCCCCAGACCCCCCTTCATTATATGCCTGCCCCCAGACCCTCCACTGTCACCGCCGCTCACCTCCGCTCCCGCCGCCGCCGCACACCTCCGCTGCCGACCTGCGCTGCCGCCGCCGCCGCTCACCTGCGCTGCCTCCACACACCTCCGCTGCCGACCTGCGCTGCCGCCGCCGCACACCTCCGCTGCCGACCTGCGCTGCCTCCGCACACCTCCGCTGCTGTCGCCGCCGCACACCTCCGCTGCCGACCTGCGCTGCCGCCGCCGCCGCTCACCTGCGCTGCCTCCACACACCTCCGCTGCCGACCTGCGCTGCCGCCCCGCTCACCTGCGCTGCTGACGCCGCCGCACACCTCCGCTGCCGACCTGCGCTGCCGCCGCCGCTCACCTGCGCTCCCGCCGCACACCTCCGCTGCCGACCTGTGCTGCCGCCGCACACCTCCGCTGCCGACCTGCGCTGCCGCCGCACACCTCCGCTGCCGACCTGCGCTGCCGCCGCACACCTCCGCTGCCGCCCCGCCCCGCCGCCGCCGCCCACCTGCGCGGCCGCCGCACACCGCCGCCGCCGCCCCGCGCTGCCGCCCCCCACCTCCGCTGCCGACCTGCGCTGCCGCCGCACACCTCCGCTGCCGACCTGCGCTGCCGCCGCACACCTCCGCTGCCGACCTGCGCTGCCGCCGCACACCTCCGCTGCCGCCGCCGCTCACCTGCGCTGCCGCCGCACACCTCCCCTGCCGACCTGCACTGCCGACCTGCGCTGCCGCCCCCCGCTCACCTGCGCTGCCGCCGCACACCTCCGCTGCCGACCTGCCTGCCGACCTGCGCTGCCGCCGCCGCTCACCTGCGCTGCCGCCGCACACCTCCGCTGCCGCTCACCTGCGCTGCCGCCGCACACCTCCGCTGCCGACCAGCGCTGCCGCCGCCGCTCACCTGCGCTGCTGCCGCCGCACACCTCCGCTGCCGACCTGCGCTGCCGACCTGCGCTGCCACCGCCGCTCACCTGTGCTGCCGCCGCACACCTCCGCTGCCGACCTGCGCTGCCGCCGCACACCTCCGCTGCCGACTGCGCTGCCGCCGCCGCTCACCTGCGCTGCTGCCGCCGCCGCCGCACGCCTCCGCTGCCGACCTGCGCTGCCGCCGCCGCTCACCTGCGCTGCCGCCGCACACCTCCGCTGCCTCACACCTCCAGTCTCCCAGTGCGCTTTTCGCATCCGCTTTCAGGATGCAAAGCGCAGCTGATACGTGCCCGGAGTGTGGAGCGCTTTTGGACAAGTGCCAAAAGCGGACTCCATTATCTTCTATGGGCTTTCACTTGCGTAAACCGCAATAAAAATTGACATGTCAATTCTTAAAGCGGATACGAAAAGCGCAGGAGAGCCCTCAAAAGCGCATCGCTGATCTCCCGTGGTAACAGCGATGCGCTTTAGCCATTCAACTCAATGTTAATCACACTGACAATTGTTAGATCCGTTTTGCGGATCCGTAAAACGGATCCGTAAAACGGATCACAAAAACGCCGTGTGAACAAGCCCAAATAGTTCAATCAAAACATGTTTGAAAAAAAAAGTTCAAAACAAACTCCTTTTGCCATTTTAGAAATTATCCCATATGCTGAATACTGTGAAAGAAAAAAAATCCAAAACGCCAAAACTGTGGTCCTTTCACATCGCCAAAAATTGGGATAAAACGATACCAATAAAAACTACACTTCAGCCCGCAAAAAATGCGCCCTCACTCCATAGGTGGTAAAACGAAAAAGTTACTGGTCACAGAAAATGACGCTGCAACACAAAGTTAAAAAATAGGAAATATTTCTATTTTTTTTAAAAGCACAACAACATAACGAAAACCCTACATATTTGGCATTGCCGGAATAATACCAACGTGCAGAATACAGATAACATGTCATTTATACCGAAGAAAGAACTCTATAAAAACAAAACCCCTGCAAACATGGAACAAATACATCTTTCCCCACATTTAACCTAACTTAATAGAATAATTTTTTTGGTTTCCCAGTACATTATATGGTACATTTAATGGCCATCAAAGAATCAAGCATTGAAAAGTACATTTTGACCCGCAAAAAACAAGCCCTCATATGTCTGTGTAGAGAAGAAAAAAAAAAAGTTACCGTATGTCTCTTGGAAGGCTGGGAGAAAAAACGAACGCTGCATTGGAAGGGGGTTAATTACTTTATATTGAGAATTTTTAGTTTGTAATCCAGACTTACAATAGGCGTCAAGTTTTGTATACTGGAATACCCCTTTAAGTTCTAAATAGTAGACACGGCCTCCCTAAAGGGCCGTGTTTTCACTACCTTTCACTACTTTCACTACCTTTGTGTTTGGTGAGAGCCGTGATCTTTTCAGAAAAGTTAAATAAGCAAGGACGAACCTTACATAACGAGGCTGCGAACATGACAATTCTGGCTGCTCTCCAAAGTGTGGCGTAAAGATCATGAGTCACTGAGAAGATTTTTTACTGATGTTTGGTGATGTCCTAATGACTTACAAACCTAATTTAGGGAAGTTTAAAATATCCCTGTTTTCGACAGCAGAAAAAATTACATCAGCAACAACCTACTAAAAATAAAGCAGATGTAATATGGAAGCACTTAACCTGCCTGGAGCCACAGCGATGCTGTAAGCAAGGAAAATTTTGTTATAAAAAGAAAAAAAAAAAAAACTACCATAAATTTCCTTTTGTAGTTACTCTGTAAGGGGGTGACCTGTAAGCCCCCACATTTTCGTCCTTATCGAGTTACAATATTGTATTAGATTGTAATGGACAGTAGTGAAATGTGTTCTCCACCTTTATTGCTTTCCTGCCGCCTTGATTTTTGCCTATGCTGCTTATCCCCTTATTTTTTTTGAGTGCCCTACAGTACCATTTTTGCCAGATTTTACTTTTTTATTATTATATCTATAAACCTGTGTGAGGGTTCATGCTTTTTGGGTTGAAGTGTAGTTTTTATTGATGCTCTTTGGCATTTTGGGATACATGCAACCCCAGAAAATTGGAATAATATATGATCAAAGTGCTGTGTTCGGAATTCCCACAGAACAGAATGGAGAATCGTGTGCAAGCGTGACCTGCTCTCCATTCTGTACCAAGACGTTCCGGGACCCGTTTCCGAGATAGGTGCACGTCCCAGAGGTAGAACCTGCACCCATCGCACTTTGATAGGATGTCCTTTCAATATCTCATCAAAGTGTGAGACGGGAAGACCCCCTTAACTAGATGCTGACTGCCCATTGCCTATAAACATCTGGGCACTCAACATCTCTGCAGAGATGTTCTTGAAACGTTATAAAAATGTCCCCAATGGGTCTTTTTCTGACCTTATCTGAAGGGGGGCACTATATGTAAAATAGAATAATATAAAAAATAAAATACATAAAAAATGAAATCTAACAAAAAAAAGAAAAAAAAAAAGCCCAAACCGCTAATTTTAGTTCCGCCCCGGCAACCCTAAAAATTTATATCCTCTATATACAAACATCCATGAAAGAAAAGTGACACCATGACAAAACTTATTTTAGCACCACTTTTGCTGTTAATAAAAAATGTATAAATATGATACAGTTTTAAATAAAAAAATTTTAAAAAAATACTTAAAAAACTCTTATTATTAAAAAAAAAAATAAAGACTAATGTATTACAGAAAAAAGGTGTTATTGCGGTCAAACCTGCACTTACCACAGAAAAATGTGACTGGTCAGAAAGGGGGAGGGGGAAAGGCCCAGTCAGGAAATGGTTAAAGGGGTTTTGCCACAAAGTAAAATTGACGTGGGAAGTTTGCAAATTAAATAAACATTTTTACCATTCATTATTATTAAAAATTCTGGACCGTTTTTGTTTTAGCTGCCCTTTTAGTGATCCATTGTTTACAGCTCGTCTCCAGGGGACACGACCAGGGCTGAGAGCTCCTCAGTCCTGGTCGCACATGCTCAGACATCTTCTCCCCTCAGGCAGCTACTGAGTGTTCAAACCCCAGGTGCGGTCACTCCACTCCCTTCCTCTGTCCTCCTTAGTAATTAGTCAAACAGTGCAAATAAATAAAAAAGAAACCTCAATCAGGTCTGTGCATTGATAAAGAGAAAAAAATCCACAGGTTTGGTTCCTGCAGAGAGCGGAAAGGCCTGGTGATGTCATCCTGCTGGGTCATGTGATATGCAATTAAAACAAATCACACACGCCCCCTTCTAAGCACACAGAGCTGAAGAGCTGGATACAGGAGGTATGAAATGAGATCGTGGCAAAACCCCTTTAAGACCTTCTACTGTTCCACCAAAACATAGAAACTAAAAATATCCTCTTTGAAGTCCAGTTCACAGGAAATTCTTATTAACAGGACCCTGTAGAATTAGATATCGTTTGAGATGAACGTTCGTTTTGAGATGAGATCATGTGATTTCTAGATGAGATTCTGACAATAGATTTCACGATTCGACCTGCAAGGTTCTAAGATCTAAACAAAGTGCAAAAACTACGGCAAGCAGTTCAATTCACCCGATAGGTGCCCAATATTTACAAAAAAAAAGTCAAGACAAAGGATTCTGGGTTACATAACAGGCAAATCCTTGCAAACACCGACACTAAAACTATTGCACATTGTGGGGTCATACAGGGCCTTGCACCCAGAGATGTGTAACAAGACCGGATTTTGCAATCAATTGTGTAACATCACAGTTTGTTATAATCCTCTCTCCAACTAGCATCAATAGTTAAAACTTTCAGGAAGGTGAATTTGTCCTTTTTTTATTTTTGTGTGACGTTTTCCAGACAGAACTGAAATTTCATAAAACACGATTTTCGTCATCTACAAAAGGACTTCGGTAATTGTATGGTCTCAGCATTAAGGTTAGAAAATCCACAAAATAATTCACTTAAAGGGAATGTGTCATCAAAAATGAGTCATTGTTTAAGTCCCATTTTTATGTTAAACACATTTTTTTAGGACATTTTGGTTATTTTTTTTTAATTTTTCATATTACTTTCAATATTTTTTTTCATATTCAAAACAGTTTATTGAATAAACAGTAGGTAACAGAAGGTACTGCAATAACATTTTCAATATCAGTACATATCACAATGCTCAAGCATAATCTGAACACTTTAGAAGGCATGGTGTACAAGGAATAGACATTTTCTCCTTTTACAACATGTTTTATGCCTGTTTTAACGGAATCAGAAATGATAATGAGATGCCGTGTTATCTTATAATTTAAACACCGGAGACAAATTATGGTGTCCAGAGCTTGAAAGCCTGACATCAGATGTGGGCATCCATCCCGTGTGTTCAGTAACATAGTCAATCTGGACCTCGGAACTGTCAACTAAGTTGTTTAACAACCTAACTCATTGAACAAAACCAGCGAACTAGTGCCAGCCATAGGAGGGAGCGGTGGGTCAATATGAGAATCTATCTACAGAAAGAGGGGGTGAGCTAGGTATGTCCCCGAGCGGTTTCCACCTCTAAACCTCATATGAACACTCACAGAGCCAGTCTGTCACCTTGACAGTCAATTAGGCCCCCGGGTTACTCTAGGTGTCAAGAAGCCCAGTATATTCCGGTGAGCCAAGGAACTCCATCCAAGATGACCATGTGGCCAAGTATTTTCCCATAGATTGATTGTGATCTGCGCGTATCTCTTCCATTTGTTGGATATTATTAAGCTCCTTAAGCCAAGCCGCCATTGAGGGTACGTCTGTCGATCTCCATAATCTCGGAATCAAGGCCTTGGTTGCACAGAGCATGAAAATAATAATATGGCCCTTAAGTGTGGATAATGGCAGTGGAAGAATCGACAGAAGGACCGCACGTGGGTCATTTGGTATCTTAATCCCTGTCACCAACTCAATGACCTGTACTACCTTATCCCAAAAGACTCGTATCACGGCACATGACCACCAAATGCGGGACATGTTCCCCGCCTCCACTCCGCACCTCCAGCAGACATTGGAGACCTGGGGGTGTATTGCGTGCAAGAGTGTGGGCACCCTGTACCAGCGAGAGAGCACCTTGAAATTGAGCTCCTGTATCCTACAGGACACAATCGATTTAAGCGCCAGCAGATTTGCCTTCTGCCATTCCTCCTCCGAGATTGGCTCCTCCAGTTCCTCCGCCCACCTAGATTGGTATGCGGGCCCAGTAACATATATGGCTGACATGAGAAGCCCATATATTTTGGAAATCAAATGTCCTTCCTGAGCTCCAGCTACGCCAATGGACTCCAGGGGGTTAGTGGCCTGTGAAAGTTCAATTTTGTTTTGTTGCAGGATATTTAATGCACTATTTGTAAAGTACCGAAACCAAGTTTAGCGGCAGATGGGGAAGTTCCTCTTAATCTCAGCCATAGTCTGCATTCCTTGAGGATGTGAGGGACATCTGCGAACAGCAGTGGCCTCTGGCCCTGCTCCTGCAGTATTGTTGAAAGGGGAGCAATTTAGTTCAATAAAGGGAATTACCCGTTATCGGGTCAGAGGGCCACCCGGGGGGAGAAGGCTCCCTTGGTGCCATATAAACACGCCAAGTCTGAAATGGTGAGTCTCGTCACCCAGGGAAAGCCCTTGTACCCGGCAAGCCGACAGCCCCGATGGGGGGCAGCCAGGGCAAATTGGAGAGCGGGGCCTTATACATTTTCTCTTCTATCTGAACCCATAGTTTCCTAGAGCGATGTTGATATAGTTCCACAAATCGCACTGCGACTGCCGCTAAATAATAGGCCTTGATGTCAGGCAGGGCGAGCCCTCCCGCCTGTCGATCTCTAATAAGGACCGATCTGGCGATTCTCGCCTTCTCACCACCCCACACGAAGTGTCTAATGTGCTTATCAAGGTGTTGAAAAAAGGTTTTAGGCAGTAGACATGGAATGGTCTGTAGAAGATATAGTATACGAGGTAGTATATTCATTTTTATTATATGGATCCTGCCTAACCAGGAAAAATCTTTAACATGCCATCTCTTCAGGTCCGTCAAAATGATATTTATGAGAGGAGTGAAGTTAAATTCTATCTGGGTCAGGGGGATATGGATTCCCAAATATTTGAAGGCTCGCTCCGCCCACACGAAGGGGAACCCTTTTTTTAGGAGGGATATAGTCGGTGCTTCCAAGTTTATACCCATTGCCGTTGATTTTGCAAAATTTATTTTAAAATTGGTTAGGGCACCAAACCGTTTCAGCGAGGACATAACACTAGGCAGAGAGGTGAGAGGTTGGGAGATATAGAGCAATAAATCGTCTGCATAAGCTGCACACTTATACTGACTGTCTCCTATACTGATCCCTTGGATGTCTGGATTATCCCTGAGATCTCTAAGAAGGTGTTCCATTATTATCACATACAAGATGGGGGAGAGGGGACAGCCCTGCCTGGTGCCATTGCGAATCACAACCGGGGAGGATAGAGTGCCATTAATTCGTATTTGCGCACTGGGGTTATTGTATAGAGTAATGACCCTTCGTATCATAAGATGACCCAGTCCTATCTTTTTCAATGCCGCTTGTAAGAAAGACCAGTCCACCCTGTCGAATGCTTTCTCCGCGTCTAAAGAAAGCAGCAGACCGGGCTTCTTATTCTCCTTCATTCTCTGTATAATGCATATCGTTTTTAAGGTGTTATCCCGTGCTTCACGGGTTGGGACGAATCCTACTTGATCTAGACCAATAAGGTCCTGGAGGATCAAATTAAATCTATAGGCTATAAGCTTAGCAAATATCTTTGCATCCGTGTTTAGCAACGAAATCGGTCTATAACTATTACATATAAGCGGGTCCTTTCCCTCTTTCGGTATTACAGTAATATATGCTAACAGAAAATGCGGTGAGGGGTTATCATAAAAGGATGATGCATTGAAAGCTTCTAACATGGGACCTATTAATTCCTCCTTAAGCGTTTTATAAAATTTTGTAGTGTAGCCATCCGGCCCTGGGCTCTTGCCCACAGGTAATGCTGTGATGGCAGTGGTCAATTCCTCCGTAGTGAAAGGGGCCTCCAAGAGGGCCAATCTATCCGCGTCGATTATGGGGGGGGCT
Organism: Phyllomedusa bahiana; assembly: GCA_025379985.1. NCBI lineage: Eukaryota > Metazoa > Chordata > Amphibia > Anura > Hylidae > Phyllomedusa > Phyllomedusa bahiana. Next base: position 21,264 of record JAODAL010009162.1, read on the forward strand.
GTGTTGTTGAGGTACTCCTCCATCTGGCCCTGTGATGGACAAGTGTGGTTTGGGGAGATTATATAATTCCTGATAGTATGCGCGAAACGTTTCCAGGATCTCATCGTTCAAATGCACCACTTTCCCCTTCTTAGTTTTAATGGACGCCACAAACAAGGACGCCCGCTTGTCCCTCAATGCCCTTGCCAGCATTCTGCTTGGTTTGTTGCTCCATTCATAAAAAGAATGGGCACAAAGCTGTCTATACCTCTTATTCTTTGTGTCCAGCACCTTGCCCACCTCCTGCTTCGTCTGCATTAGCTCCCTGTAAATGACTTCGTCCCCATGCCTCTTATGCGCCATTTCTAAAGAGTGCAGGTGGGCGAGCAATTTATTCAGGTGGGCTGCAGCTTCCCGTTTTATTCTCGATCCATGCTTTATCAACACTCCTCGGAGCACGCATTTTAATGCCTCCCACTTAAGGTGCGGGGGCGTATCATCAGGAGCATGATCTTCCACAAAGTGGCGGACAGATTGTTTCAGTTCATTCAGACACAGGGAGTCGTTAAGCAACGTCTCATTTAACCTCCAAGAGAAAGATTTCCTAGAGGTATTCGGTACGCGCATCAGACAATGGACCGGGGCATGATCTGAATGTAAGATATCGTCAATATGAGTTTTTACAACCCGGGAAAGCAGGGAGTGTTGCATGAACACATAGTCTATGCGGCTGTACCTATTAAGTGGGGGAGAATAAAATGTGTAGTCCCTCTCTTCCGGGTGCATAATGCGCCAAGCATCACTAAGCTGCATATCATGTAACATCTTTCTCATCTTGTTTAGCTTATTTAACGGGATACTGGAGTGACCCGTGGAAGTATCTATTATTGGTTGAAGTGCCACATTGAAATCTCCACATAAAATTATCTCCCCCTGGGCAAACAGAGTCAAGTCATCTAGTACCTTGGAGAGAAATGATAGCTGTCCCTGGTTTGGGGCGTAAATGTTAGCAATTGTGTAGGGGGTGCCCTGGATGCTACACCGGACAAACAGGTATCTCGCACCTGGATCTCGTTTAACGTCATGGAGCTGGTACGGGAGGGATTTGTGGAACAAAATCGCTAATCCTTTTGTTTTTGAGTCCGGACTGCTACAGTGGCACCAGGCAGGGTAATATCTGTTTTTTAGAGCCGGAAGGTGTCTCTCGCTGAAATGGGTTTCCTGCAGACATAGTATATGTGAGCGGACCTTATGCATCTCATATAAGAGACGGTTACGCCGCTCAGGGATATTGAACCCCTTCACATTGAAGGAGGTAATTTTTATTGTCGTCATGATATTTTAAGTGACCAACCCCTCGACATAACTAAGAATGACCCCACCGCTCCAAGAGGTTTTCCTATCCGGCACATAACTAAGAAAAAAACATAAACAGACCTGAGGCAGCCTAATCTAGCTCCCTCTGCCAATTCTGATGGCAACAAATCTTCAAACTGCAGCATCAAAGCTGCGAAGGACCAGCGTGCAGTGCTGTAGTCCCGACCTATTTGGGGACCTTGGCTGCTAATGTGCATGGCAGAAATATAACATTGCAAGAAATAAACAATATTCGTGATAAAAGACATCAGTGTGCATCACCGCGTAGACCATTTACGGCCCAGGGCAATAAGAGAGGCACGACCATGGTTTCCATAGAAACCGTAGTCGCCAAAATGAATGGGGGTGCTATAGGTGAAAGTAGTCAAACGCATGCTTGCTTCCTATGGGCAGGGGAGGGAAGGAGGTAGAGGGCAGGGATCAGGGGGCAGAAGAGACAAGTAGAAGGTCAAGGGGGGCACAGAGGGGAATAGGAATGCAAGATGCTATCAGCGTGTGGGGCCAAATATAATGAAAGTGTGAATCAAGAGAACATATGCATGAGGAATGAGACAGTATATGTTTAGATATGCTCACGACCCGACGTCAGAAGGGAAGAGTCACACAGGGTCTCTGAGTTGTTCCCGGCTGGTGGCTCTCCTTGCCGGCGACCTCTCTGCGGGAGCGGTGAGTTCTGAGACCCCTGTCTCCGGAACAGGGTTTGGGAGCCACTAATCGAACCTATTGGAGAAGAAGTAAACATTGAAAGCCAGTCCGGGAGTTGGACCGGTGGGAGCTCCAAAGCCGCCAGGAAGGAAGGCAGGTCTGATGGGGACCGAAGTGTGATCGTCTCATCTCCTCTTCGTACCTGTAAAGCAAACAGAAAACCCCATCGGTAGGGGATACCGTGGGATTGCAGAATGGCTAGTAAGGGCTTTAGTGTGGTCCGCAGCCGCAGCGTACGTCTTGACAAGTCCGGGAAGAGGGCTATTTTGGTCCCCTCTCCTGCGCCTGGCCCTCTGCGCCTGGCCCTCTGGAGGATGGATTCCTTGATGGCATAATAGTGGATGCGGCAAATAACATCCCGCGGCTTATTCTCATCAACACTTGGAGGTCTGAGCGCACGATGCGCTCTGTCGATTTCCATAGGTTCCGCCAGGTCCCTACCTAAGAGTTCATTGAAAACCTTGGTGAGGGTTAGTGGGAGGTCCGGTGTTCTTACAGTCTCCGGGATGCCACGAATTCTTAAATTGTTCCGTCGGTTACGATTTTCGATGTCATCCATATGTTCAATCAGATTTTGATGAAGGGTTTTTTGAGCATCCATCGACGCTTGCATGGTGGTCAATGTGCGCTGTACTTTCTCATGTTGTTCCTCCAATGTTTTGACTTTATGCTTTAGCAAGGAGACGTCTGTCTTAACAGGCTGTAACTCACTTCTCCATGTGGTTTTGAGATCTTGGGCTAGTACAGCTAAGTCACTCTTGCTAGGTATCAGGGAGAGGAGTGCTTGTAGTTCAGGATGGCCCTGTAACATGTGCATCGCGTCTGCCTGCGGGATGCGCAAATTATGAGGCTCTTGTTGTTGGGCTGAGTGTGGAAAAGAGGTGGTCTTGGCAGTTATGCCTGAAGGCAATGTGTGGTCAATGTCCGGCGAGCACTGCCAGTCAGCAATAGTGGAGAGATTCTCATTCAGCCTGTTAGGCGATGCAGCGGGGCCTAGTGAGGCAAATAAGGGGGGGCTGGATCCAGGGCCTGCCCGGGTGCCCTGTGTGCTTCCAGGGGTGGAATTAGGCAGACTCCCCATCCCCTCTGGATGGCCCACAGCCTCAGCGTCCCTCGGTGGGGTACTACTACCCACAGCATCCCTGTGCAGAGTTCCGTTTTCAGCGCCCGCCATTTCTGGGGTCCCTGGGGCAGTTAGGGATCTCCCTCCTTTCTCCTCTGCCAACGTGCCCTCTGAGTGCGGTGCGTGTGAGGCCACCTTCCCCCTTATCCCGCTGTTTCGGGCACTACCTGGCTCCGACGTGTGAGGCCTCTGTGGGGGATCCCCTGCGCGTCTGCCGCGCTCCGTGGCGGGTGTCGCAGGCTGCCGCCGGCTCCTTCTGCTCTCCTCCCATCTCTGGGTGTTGTCCAGGGCAGCTCCGGAGGTACTCAGCCGCAGATCCGCTTGCCGCGTTCTCCTCTCAGCTCGGCTTCCCGCGCTGCCGGGTTGATGACGCGGCCTCCACTCCTGCTCCCAAGATGGCGCCCGGGTTAGTGAGCTGTCTCGCCAGCGGAGCGAAGAAATTAGAAATAAACATATCTTCGTCTGCAGGTCCAGGTGAGGCTCTGCTCCTTCTTCTTCTTCCACGTTTTGACCCAATTTTGCAGAGTTTAAACCCCAATAACGGTGATAGCCCTGGAGGAGCTCTCCTACGCACGTCTCTCCAGCAGCATAGCAGGCCACGCCCCCCACTTTTAATATTTTTTAATAATTCTTAAGTCTTGCAGTTTTCACTTTGGCCACTAGGCCTTGTTTGCACTGCTTTAACAGCATTCAGAGAACTGCTGTACAGCAGCTTCATGCACACAGGAGACTTAAGACTGACTCCGTCCCATTCACTTCAATAGGATAGTGTTCTAGTCATGCTCTGTGACCTGGGAAGAAGTCACTGTGCAGGGAGGTGAAAGGGAGAACTGTGACTATCTCCTCTTGTGACTGGTAGATCCTGTGATATCTATTCACACTGGTGTCTCATTTGACCCTCTTTGTGCTGATAATGAGCAGACAGCTGAGAATCTTTCTCTACAGAACAGGAAATGTCAGAATATTATTAGGCCTAGTGGCCACAGTGAAAACTGCAGGACTTAAGAATTATTAAAAAAAATATTGAAAGTAATCTGGAAAATTTTAAAACAATATAACCAAAAATTCTTAAAAAATGTGTTGAACATAAAAATGTGAGTTAAACAATAAGTCATTTTTGATGACACATTCCCTTTGAACACTAGAGAGGCGCTGCAGCCTCATCTCCCTCCACCCCCTCATTTATGTCGTCTATATACTGGTTTTCCATTAGATTGATTTTATGGTGACGGAAAATATTTTTGAATGTTTACAAAGAGTCACAAGTAAGAAAAGGTGAGCTACAGACAAGATATAGTGAATGCTTTCGGATTGTAACACAGCTGTGGCCTGTTTTTAACTAGAAGTCAGGCTCCTAACATGTCTGTTTTAGTGTTCCCTGTGAAATAACAATTCTGGAGCATCTTCTCTTATATCTCTGTGTTGTGCTGTTCCTGTTATTCATCCTTGAAATGTGTTGCTGAATCTGTCAGATGGGCGTTACCAATAGGGGGCGTGTCCCTCTACAGTGTGACATTATCCAATCAGTGTGCGCAGCAACACGCCTCTTTTAAGACTGGAATAGTAACACCCATCTGACAGATTCAGTAATCAATTTTCAGGAGTAATAACAGAGGAACAGCACAACATAGAGATATAAGAGAAGAGGCTCCAGGATTGTTATTTCACAGGGAACACAAGTATTTGCTAAAACAGACATATGAGGAGATGTCACAGGTCTTTCAAGGAAATGTTTAATCAGAAAGTGACCTATTGTTTAAATTGTGTTTTTATGGTTTAACTTTTTTTTAAGAACTTACTACATCCAAAATTTCCAAAATGTAAAAAGCAAGGATTCACTACATATACACCTTATCCAGCCATTAAATCCTCTATAAAACTTAACATTTAATAATACAAATGCTAAAACAATAATTCCTTATACCAAAATGGACTATTTGGTGACCCTACAAATAAAAAAAAAAAAAAAAAAAATCACTCAAAAAACAATCATTGATATTCGGAGAGTTTGTGAAAAACAAAATCACTGCAACTTAAACACCAAACTCTATATCTAAAATATAACCTTTATTTCCTACCTATAAAACAATACCCCAATGTAAAAACATACTAGATACCTTATCACCGCTACACTAAATTTCTGTCTTTAATTGTTCAGTGTAGCGGTGATAAGGTATCTAGTATGTTTTTACATTGGGGTATTGTTTTATAGGTAAGAAATAAAGGTTATATTTTAGATATAGAGTTTGGTGTTTAACTCCTTAATGACTGCCCGCTGACTTTAGACGTCGGCTGGTGCGGGTCGTTCGTCTGTAGCGACGTCCTTAGATGTCGCTGCAGACATTGGAGTTTGCGGCACCCGGTGCTTTAACCCTTTGATTGCGGCAGTGCGTTACCGCAGCGCAATCAAAGGGTTCCCCTGCTCTGTCGGGTGATTGGAACACCCGGTGACCCAACAGAGCCTGGGGAACTGCTGCACAGTCAGCCCTGGGGACCTAGAGTGGCCCCAGAGCTGTCTGTGTACTAAGCCAGTGACCAGGACACACTGTGAGCTGTCCTGATCACTGCCTGTGTCAAACAGATGAGAATGTATTAGAATATATGAATATGCTAATACATCACTAAGTGTAAAAAAAAATGTAAAAAAAATGTTAAACAGTTCTCCCTTCATGGGAGTAAAAAAAAAAAGTTAAAAAAAAACACATAAAAAGGGTAAAAAAATAAAAAAATAAATAAAATAAAAATAAATATTTAATAAAAATTTAATTGTGCATAAATTACACGCACAAAAAAACCTACACATATTTGGTATCCACACGACCGTAATAACCTGTAGAATTAATCTAACAAGTTATTAAGTGTGAAATGTGAATGGTGTAAAAAAAAAAAAAAAAAAAAATACTGCAATTATTTATAAGTGAACCTAAACTATTCCTCCATAAAGTACAACTTATCTCGAATAAAACGAGGCCTCATACAACTGCGTCATTGAAAAAATAAAAAAGTTACAACTGTTGAAACGCAAGGAGGCAAAAACTAAAAAAATGTTCTGGTCACTAACTACTTTTCAGGTGTTAACTACTTTTCAGTAATAAGCAGTTTTACATACCGCGATTAGCCTCTACTCACTAAGCTGGTAAAAGGACCAGGAAAGGTATCCTGGTGAAGAAAACAGAAAAGTTGCTCCTGGCTGGGTCAGTGGAACCCTATGTGCTGAGGTAGTTGTCCCATACTAGTAGAGGCTAATTGCGGTATGTAAAACTGCTTATTACTATTTTGAAAAGAAAAAAATATATATTACCCCACTGATGAGTCTGTATGTATTTTGACGAAACGCGTTCTTAAGTTTAAGAACTTGTGATATTTTTCATTTTCCATGTCACTATTTACAGTATATTTTAAAATAGACCTGAAATCCTACAATTTTCCCTTCAGCCAATAAAGCGAAGAGTAAGCTGACACTTCCTGTTCTGTAGAATAAAACTGTTCCACAGTCTCCTTATTATCAGCACAGGCAGGATTACACTGAAAGGTGACACCAATGTATAGATGAAAAAAACTTTGAGATTCTTAGTTCACATGTTTTGATCAAAACTGTTTAAGCCACCCCCGACTATCAACGGGATCTCAGTTTTTCAGAAATGTTTTTTTGTGCAGAACTGTATGTTGCATTTGGCATATGTTGCTTTTAACTCATATAGGGAGGAGTGGATGCCTCCATTTTGGTTTCTTGCACCCCGCCCACCTCCACGGGTTGCTAGATCAGTGCAGTATGCTTATAAAGCTGGTGTTTTTTTCTCTCTGGATTATGGAGGTCTGTTGACCCAAATGAGAAGTCTGAATTGGACTCAAATGAGAGGTAAAAATAGAGTAGGACCACCTGCATTGAGGTCCCGTTGATAGTCGGGGGTGGCTTAAACAGTTTTGATCAAAACATGTGAACTAAGAATCTCAATATTTTTTTTACCAATGTATAGATAACACAGGATCCACCAGTCACCATAGGAGATGTCACAGCTCCCCCTCTCCCCTCCCTGCACAGTGACTTCTTCCCAGGTCACAGAGCATGCCCACAACACTCTCCTATAGAAGTCAATGGGTCCGCTCCTGTTCACAGGCTCCCATTTTTTTTTTTTTTTTTTTTTTTTTTTTTTTTTAAAAAAATTTTTTAAAAATTTTTTTTTTTTTTTTTAAAAAAAATTTTTTATTATAAATAATTATTTTAAAATTTTTTTTTTTTTTTTTTTTTTAATTTTTTTTTTTTTATTATTTTTTAAAAAATTTTTAAAATTTTAAAAAAAAATTTTTTTTTTTTTTTTTTTTTTTTAAATTATATTTTTTTTTTTTTTTTAAAATTTTTTTTTTAAAAAAAATTTTTTTTAAAAAAAAAAAATTTTTTTTTTTTTTTAATTTTTTTTTTTTTTTTTTAAAAAAAATTTTTTTTTTTTTTTTTTTTTTTTGGGGGGTTTTTTTTTTTTGGTTTTTTTTTTTTTTGTGGGGTTTTTTTTTAATTTTTTTTGGTTTTTTTTTTTTTTTTTTTTTTTAAAATTTTTTAATATTTTATTTAAAATTTTTTTTTTTTTTTTTTTTTTTTAAAATTTTTTTTTTTTTTTTTTTTTTGGGACCCCCTTTTTTTTTTTTTTTTTTTTTTCATTTTTTTTTTTTTTTTTTTTTTTTTTTTTTTTTTTTTTATTTTTTTTTTTTTTTTAAAAATTAATTTTTTTTTTTAATTTTTTTTTTTTTTTTTTTTTTTTAAAAATTTTTTTTTTTTTTTTTAATTTTATTTGGTTTTTCTTTTTTTTTTTTTCGCCCAAAAAAGGGGCCCCCCCCAAAAAATTTTTAAAAAAAAAAGAAAAAAAAAAAATTTTTGGTTTAAATTTTTAAAAAAAAATTTTATAACCCTTTAAAAAAAAAATTTTCCAAACAGGCAAGGGTTTTTCCCCAATTTTGGGGCTTACCATGAAAAATTGGTGGAAATTTGCGGATCCCCTTTGTTGCCAACATGGTTAAATTCAACGTGGTTTTGATAAACCCCCCCCCCTTGAAAAAACCCCCCAATCTTTTCCGGCCCCCCTTAAAGGGTCCGGGCCACCCCCAAACCCCCCAAAAGGGGTTTTCTTTTCCCTTTTTTTTTTTGGGGGGGGCCAAAAAACTTTGGTTTTCCCCGACCACCCCAAGGGGGGAACAGCTTTACCCGCAGTCCATTCTGTAGGGCTCCAAGGCTCCGTACTTGGCATCGAATGCTAGGATTCATCTAAATTCGGGTTTGAGGCCAGTGGGGCAATTTGGAAAAAAATTTGTCATCACCGCTGCATGCCTGCTACTATTGCCATGGGGGATACAGGAATACTGTATGGCCAGCAGATTAGGAGGAACCCTGACTGAAGCATCAGGTAGGAGCTAGGACATGCCAGAGTACAGACAGAAGAAGCAAATGGCTGGAGCTCCTAAACCTGCTTGTTTGGTATGAAATGGTACCAACAACAGCATCTGGTTTGTTACTATTTTTTTTTTCCCCCTCTCCCCCAAATTTTCACCCTCTGTCCCTTGGTAATACCCCTACCATATCCACTGAATAGGCCAAGAAGTCCTGAATGGTGGGATCGGACTGCTGAATTTCTACTAATCCCGAAAACAGGGGTTTTGATGAAAAAGTGGTTGGGGGGGGTGTTTTTTTTTTTTGGGTTTGGGTTTGGGGGTTGGGTGTTTTTGGGGGGGGGGGGGGTTTTTTTTTGAATTTTTTTAAAGGTTTTTTTTTAATTGATTATTTTTATATCCCTATCTTGGAATGTTGATTTCGGGCTTTTTACTTATACCCTGCGCGGGGTTCTTTTTTGTGTCATAGCAACTGGGGACCTAATCTGAATGCCATGCGCGATCGAAAATTTTTGCGCATGTGGGTGTTTTCCTTGGACGCTGTACGGGTTTAAAGGAGACACATCGCTCATTGAGAGGTTTTTTTTCGTGTCATGTAATTTTTTTTTTCTCACACCTGAATTGTTTTCTTATCATAGTAGATATTTTTCCCTTTTTATTTTTTTTAAAATTATTCTACAACTTATGGGCGTTTTTACAGTACTGATTATAAAGTCTTTATAAATTACATTTTGCAGGGTTTACACTTTTTTTACATTGTACCTTAAATGGTTTAAATTTCTGATCATTGGTGTAATTGCATAAAATTAAAATAAAAACTTTTGCACCTTGTTTGTTCTTGAAAAGCTTTGTTTAGAGTTGAAACGTTGCTGGAAAATAAAGACCCTTTTTTTAACTAGTCGGGGGCCTTATTTTTTGGTAATCATGCAGAGTCTCATCTCTAGCAATGCACTTTAAAAGATTTAGCCAAGTAAAACATTTTTAGAGCTCTGCAGCCTGAGTAGTATACTTTATAAAACTCTTGCACTTATGTCAGTGTAACAGGATCTGCTAGGGAACAGCAGAGCTGATTTGTCAATCACTGCTATAGAACCCCAAACAGCCTAACCAGGAAGAGTGAGTCTAAAGCTGGCTGTGGCTATGTGAAACTGTATGGTGAGAAAACCCCTTTAACCACTACAAAAAAAACCCAAAAACTAGTACTCAATGATGAAAGGAAAGCACGGTGCTACTTTGTCTCCTGCTATCACTTCTTTGTTGGAGATAACCATTATAGTCATTCAGTCTAGAGCAGGCATCCTCAAACTGCGGCCCTCCAGCTGTTGGGAAACTACAACTTCCATCGTTCCGACTGTTATAGATTATATAAATGCATGATGGAAGTTGTAGTTTCCCAACAGCTGGAGGGCCGCAGTTTGAGGATGCCTGGTCTAGTGTATATTAAGGGCCACATCAGTCAGACACCAGCTGGTTAATGGTGATAAATCCTAGTTATACGTCACCAATGTCCATGATGAATCAACTCCATTAAGCACAGGACTGGATATCAAATTATTCCATTGCACAGTAACAGACTAAAAAAAAATCCAACAATTAATTTCTGGAAAATCTAAATTTAATCAGAGTAGTTAAAAGTATCTTGGAAATAGAGATGCAAGGGCAGAGGTGAAAAAGAGGGGGTTCAAAGGCAGGTGTACCTTCCGACATAACAATGGAATGGAGAACAGAGATCCATAGACATTCCACACATTAAACTAGGAATGAAGCCAAATGTCATATGGGCTGGTCCAATAACTGGGGCGCAGCCTTCACATCTCAACAAGTCCATGCCAGCATACATTATATTCACTGCTAGTTTTCGACAACATGGCCAACACATCTTCATCACACGGGGTCACATGGGCTCAGGAGAATTCTCTTTTTCCTTTGTTTTATTTTTGAGATTTTCTTCCCAGTTCCTCCCCATTTATTGCACTTATCCATGGCAGCAAAAAGTCCCTCTAGGCCAGATTTCCATGATCACCCTGGAATCAACTTCAAGCTCAAGTAAAACCAATAGGTTTCTAAGATTTTTGTTCTGCAAAAAGATAAAATAAAATAAGATTACCAGGATTAAACATAGTAAGTCCACAAGCCATTTGCTTCTGTAGAGTTGTCGCATTTTTCTCCAAGCAGTTTTAACTTTCTCTGTGCTCCAGAAGGGAAAACTACTAATCGATTTCTATAACGACTACTCCACGGGTTCCTCTTTCCTATATTTCTGACTAAAATACTCTAGTTCAGGGGTCTTCAAACTGCAGCCCTTCAGCTGTTGGGAAACTACAACTCCCATCATTCCTGCTGTTATAGATTATATAAATGCATGATGGGAGTTGTAGTTCCCCAACAGCTGGAGGGCTGCAGTTCTATAGGAGGAAAAAGATATTTTACTGGGTAACTAAATACAGTCTAAAGTCCCAGGACAACCTTTTATTACAAATACGAAAGAGAAAGTTGCTTATCTGAATATTCCAGCAAGTAATGGGTGTGGAAACCTATCTTTTAGACTATGTCCAGAACATTGCCACCATCTTAGGCTAGGTCTACCCTGCAGTGGACATAAAACGACCTGAAAACGAATGACTAAAAACGTTCATAAAACTGAGTTTTCTGTCCACTGCCTGTCAGTTTTGCCGCGATTTGCGTTATTTGGCGCGTTTTTATGCACGGGTTTTTGCTTGTCTTCAAGTCTGTTTTTTAATGTATGCATAAATTAAGCCATTGGATGTAGCTCCACCCTACAAAAGGGGATATAACACACATTATTGCCTTTATATGTAATCTTGGAGCCGTTTTATGGATTTTGGCGCTAATAAAGTTCTCGCGTTTGTCGCCAAAAATACGTTTTTTACTTATTTTGGCCCTATAATACGTTTTTTTATTGATTTTGGTGCATAAATGCGTTTTTACGGATTTTGGCGCTAAAATGCGTTTTTACGGATTTTGCCGCCACAACACTTACTTTGCTTTTGCTGCAAAAAAATATTTTTTTAAGGATTTTAGCGCCAAAATCCGGAAAAAATTACTATATCGCTAAAATCCGTAAAGAAACTATTTTAGCACCACAAACCGTAAAAAGAGTATTTTAGCGACAAAATATGTAAAAAAAAAAAGTATTTTTTAGCGACAAAAGCAAGATAACTTTAGAAGAGCCAAAATCCGTAAACAAACATATTTTTGCGTAAAAAGCGTATTTTTAGCTATAAAAAAAGAAAAAACTTTAATAGCGCCAAAATCCGGAAAAAACGTATTTTAGTGACAAAATCCGTAAAAAAAAGTGTTTTTAGTGTCACAAGTGAGATAACATTATTAGCACCAAAATCTGTAAAGAAAACTATTTTAGCGGCAAAATCCGTAAAAAAACCAAACAAACTGATTCTGGTGTCAAAATCCGTAAAAAAAAGTATTTTTAGCGTCAGAGAAGTGAGATAACATTATTAGCACCAAAATCTGTAAAGGATTTTAGCGCCACAATCCGTAAAAAAACTTTTTTTTTAGTGTCAGAACTGAGATAGCTCGACTGATAGAAACCGATGTGTGATTCCACAGCGGAAGTATAACTATTCCACAGCTTTTCAAAAATGATATAATGTTCCTAAATATATATGGACATTATCGTAAAATGAATAAATTATAGAAATATTTGAATAATATGTAATCTGCATATGCTTAAAGGGGCTGTCTCACTACAAGGATTGCTGCTTTTTATGTTAAAGAGCTTGCAAAAACAAGTCACTTTGCAATATGTGTCCATTAACAGTGTCCTACCTATTCTGAGATATACCCTCTTGTATGCGCTGCAACGGCTCCTCAGGTCACCATAGCTACAGACCTGTTTGTTCTCTCCTGATAGGCTGCCAACACTGGTTGCTATAGCTACAGACCTGGCTTCTACTGCAGCCAGTAAACACACCCCTGAATTCAAAATGGAACCAAGAAAACCGGACTAAGGTAAGATGAATCAATGTAGTGAGACAACCACTTTAAGTAAACAGAGTTGGCATTTGAAGGATGGTAGAGGTCTGAATAACCTCTCTGGAAGCTGGTGGCCATACTACCACCCAAGGTGCAATGGAACAGAGCAAGCAGGACCCCACATTAGATAAACATCAGACAAATTCACCATTGTTAGTGAGACTGGGAGACCATCTCATGTATGAGTGTCCCGACTCTCCACCAATGGCAGATGTTGGCAAGGATTGCGCGAGTTGGATTTCAATCAGTTGTCCTCATGGGAATCAGGCTTTCTACCAAACGTAACTGGCAGTGGCATCTTTCCCTTTTCTCATTAAAAACATATGCGTTACTGAGCCAAGTGTGCATATGTATGGGGGATTGGAGAGGAACAGCTGCCTACCAAATAAGAGTTGAGCCAACAGCTATATAATGCCTCATTTATATTTACCGGTGGTAGAACATAGATGAAGCTCTATGGCTTCGGACATTCTGTGAAATTCATTATTTATTCAGATATCCTGTATAAATAAGCTTGGTTTAGTTTGGCAAGAGTTGGCCAAACTAACTAGTGACTAGTGCCAGACAACAAACAATATTCCATGTAAATATATAATGGGTACACATACTAGGTGGTGATGAGATATGGTCACCCACGTTGCTGATTTACTCAAAGCACCGGGTCACTCTGCTCCAAAGTAAAGCATAGTGAAACAATTTGTTCTTATTTGAGAATGAAACTGATGGAATGTCAAACTGGGCTCACTTGTTCCCACCAGAGACAATTCTGTGGTCTGCCCTCCATCTACACAGGTCATATGATCAACCACACAAGACATATCATCAAGGTCTAAGGCTATGTTCACACGGGCTAATTTCGGTGCGCATGTCGCCGTGTATTTGCGCACTAATACGGGCGAGATGCCGAAATGACGGTAATCCACAGTTCTTATAGAGAACTATGGATTACGCCTCCGATCTCCCCGCTACTATCGTATTGTAAGCGCGGGGAGATAAGTGACATGTCAATTACTTGTGGCGAATACATGCCGATCAGCGCGACTCCCAAACACCCGACGTAATTGCGGGGCGTACTGTACGCCCCGCAATTACGCCGTGTGAACATAGCCTAATACGTTATTTGTGAATCAACCCATGAGAAGTAGACCACCATGACAAGTCTATGTGAAATGGGGTTGTCTTCTTCTGGACCACCGGGTTCCTTTTTTTGTATCAGAGCCAGAACTCAACACAGGATCCCCTTGTACTCTGGTCTAGTCCGACCCTAAACTCAGATCTGTTTGGTGCAAGCCTACCATGGACGCTTTAACTAACCTTCTCTATCAGTAGTATTAAACAGAGGAGCAGCACAGTACGATTCTAGGATTGCAAAATTACACCCGCAGAAGCAACACTCCTCCACTATCCCAGGTCTTGATCTGCTGCGGACCGAACCAGGTTTACCTACGGAAAATCAGAACAGAATATTAGAGGTTTTCTGTATTATATTTTATGTCTAACACCAATGAAAAAGGACATGGACTCCATATTTGCTTTATCTCTTTTCCTCCCTTCCACCGTCCACCACAGTACCCCTGCTATCATACCCACTCTGCTGTGCTCAACACGCCCATTAACCCCTTAAGCCGAACGCCTGAAAAGTTTTTAATAACCATAATATTTTTTTCGTAACTTTTTTATTTTTTCAATGACGCAGTTGGATGAGGCCTCGTTTTATTCGAGACAAGTTGTACTTTATGGGGGAATAGTTTAAGTTCACGTATACATAATTGCAGAATTTTTTTTTAATTGTATTTATTTTTTTTTTTTTACAACATTCACATTTCACACTTAACTTGTTAGATTAATTTGGATACCTAATATGTGTATGGTTTTTTGTGTTGGTAATATATGCACAATTATATATATGCAACAATTTTTTTTATTTTATTATTTATTTTTTATTCTTTTTTTTTTTTACACTTTTATGTTTTTTACATCCCATGAAGGGAGAATTGTTTTCCTTTTTTTTTTCGTCCCACTTAGTAATGTATTAACATATTCATACATGCCAATACATTATAATCTGTGTCAGTCTGACACAGGCAGTGTTCAGGACAGCACACAGTCTGCTCTGATCACCGACTTGTTACACAGGCAGCTCTGGGGCCACTCTATGTCCCCAGGGCTGACTGTGCAGCCATGACTTGGGCTCTGTCGGGTCACCGGGCGTTCTCATCACCCAAAGAGCGGGGAAAAAATCCTTTGATTGCGTTTTGGGTAACGACGCGCAATCAAAGGGTTAAAGCATCGGGAGCGGAGATTTCCTCCGCTCCCCGGTGCTCGCAGGAGATGCTCTGGGATCAGGGCTGTGTAGTACAGCCCCGATCCTAGCGCTACTCCGATGTCTGCAGCGACGCCAAAAGACGTCGCTGTAGACGAACGACCCGCACCAGCCGACGTCAAAAGTCGGTGGGCGGTCGTTAAGGGGTTAAAGGGAATGGAAGAGTTTCTACCACCTTTGTGCTTTCAACAGAGACTTTCAAGGGCTCATTCTTGAGCACCTATCAAACATTTATGGGATATCCTGTCAATTTGGCATCAATGTGTGAGATTAGAAAAACCCTTTAATCCTGCTGATAATTAACCTTTGTAAAAAAGACCCTTATGTTCTGGGAAGGTCAAGGAGACAGTGGTCTGCTAAACAAGAGTATATGGACAACAACTGTCTTATGTGTATAGCCAGAAATATACCTGTTCTTTCCTATACACCTGACTATTGTAGGAGCACATTTTAGGCGTATTGAAGCGCAATTATGCATTGAAATGCGCCTCACAATTACACCGTGTGAACATACCCTAGTTGCAGTGACAGTGGCAGGTCCGTTAAATGATGGACACCAACGAGGCCCAATGGAACCCATTGACTACAATTGGAACTGCTGGGTTTCTGTTGTGGTAGCTGTTTTGAGTTTTAATCGTACAAACAAACCCACATAGTTTCTGGGATGGACTGTTATCATAATATAAATGCACAATGATCACATAGTGCTAGCCACACATAGATGAGCAATTACCGTATGTAGGGTGATTAACCCTTTTAGCCAATAAGGTCATATGAAGTAATTAAAGGGGTTGTATCATTTCATCGAATGGTCTTCAGAATAAGGGGACAGTGAAAACAAGCAACTTTGCAATTGGATGTCATTTGCAAACCTGTCTTGTTTTCACAGTCTTCCTTATCTTCGTTTTCTGTAAACACTGTTCCCCAGTGGCGGTCGGATTCCTCCTCCTCTCATTTCAGTGGCGGACGGCTCTACTAATTTATATTCTGTCAGGTCCCCGGTCGTATTCACGGGAGCGAGAATTCCGGTCTCTCTTACTCAGAATAAGGGGCCGGCAACATTTCACTCTGCACAGCCAGCAGCTCCACAGTAACACTGCAGCTGCTTCTACAATCAGAAAACATCAGAATTGTGCCTCGGTCCCTAATGCTGCTGCGTGTAAACATAGAAGGGAGACTGATCTGTGCTGCTCTGGATGAGCTCATAGAAGACTGGATTCAACTGTAACAAACCTTCAGCTGTGACAGGAGAAGAGATCAGTGCTCTGAGTTCATAGAAGACTGTCTAGAGTGAGTGCAGGGCTTTGGTATGTAAACAAACAGCTCTTACAAAATAAAACTGCATAGGGCGAGGAACGACACAGTGACATGTGGACTCAGACTCCAACACACTGACTCGTGTTGAACAGTGAAGGGGGGGGATGATGTCATCCCCCTTCAGTTAAGAAACACCCAGCTGGGAGGGGAAGTAACGCCCCTGGATTTTAGGAACTGAGTAACTAAAAGTACATGGAAATACACGAAATGATGAGGCGATGAATCCCGTGTAAAATCTAAAATTAAGATGATCAAAAATAAATGGCAATGCAATATGACTGGGCAAAGAATCACATTATACTGAACCCATAAATTGCACCAAGAGAGTGAGAAGGAAGAGACGGAGGTTAAAAGTAGAAGGCAATTATATATAAAAAAAAAAAAAGTGGGGGAAAAAAAAGAAGATCTGCAATGTTACTGCAGCCTACCCACCAAATTACCGGGAAGACACATGCCCTCAAGAGAGGAAGTGAAGGCGCCAAATAGGCGACTGGAATGAACTTATGCATACCACGTCTGGAAGTCTGGTGAAGATTGGTACATAACCCAAGGGGTCCATGCACGGATAAGCTTATCTCAGTATTAAGCAATGTGTTCAATTGGTTCCTCCATAAAGATGGATAAAGGCGACCTTCTCCATCCAATCCTTCAAAGACGGATGAGTGGATGACCTACACCTGTGTGGAATAACTGTTTTCACTGCTAATGGTAAAAGGCATCATATCAGTGACTTTTTGTATGCCAGGGAAGGGAGGGAAGCGGAACTGAAATTAAAAGGGTGACCGCTGGCATATCCAGTGTGGTTATGCTGGATACACTAGAATGCCATCTATACAATAGGGCCTGCACCCTGTACTACCTTGAAAGAATTTTAAAACTTGTTTCTTGGGCTTTACATGCAGCAATTGCCTTATATGTCAAATATTCGTTCCACTGAGCCTCTGAGAAACTTTGGTACAGTTCCCTTTCCCAGTATTTACAAAAGAAGGGAGGTCCAAACTCTTAGAAGAGAGAAGCAATTGGTATATTAAAGAGATCAAATGCCTTGGCAGAGAGTTTTTTCATAATTTTTGATGGAATCTGCATGGAGGTTCTGAATGGAAGCGCCGATGCGAACCAGAACTAATACAATAGCTTTACAAGTGCTCCCAATATCAGGGATGTAACTAGATTTCATAGGGTTCCATAATTGAGATGGGGCCCAACCACATCAACCGTCAACCTCTGGGCCCCATAGTCACTATGGTTATAGTTATGCCCATTCCCAATATATAAAAAGTTAAACTAAAACATAGGCAGAGTAATCCTAGTGTATGTAAACTTTTGACTTTGTAGAAAGTAATAAAAATAACTTAAATTCTCATTATTCTGGCATTTGGCAAATATAAATAATTTTGGTTCCTAATTGACCTAAAACGGGGAAGGTTTATTCTGATTTCATGTCAGATATTGAGAAAAACCTGCAGATGTGTCTTTTTATATAGTGCATGGAAACTTCTGGTTTCAACTGTGTGTGTGTGTAAGTACATTTTCACCTTTTTTTTTTTTAAATCCATTTTTTTAACTAAATAGGTTACAAATGCCAAGCTGATTTATTTGGTATGTGTATATATATACACTCACCGGCCACTTTATTAGGTACACCTGTCCAACTGCTCGTTAACACTTAATTTCTAATCAGCCAATCACATGGCGGCAACTCAGTGCATTTAGGCATGTAGACATGGTCAAGACAATCTCCTGCAGTTCAAACCGAGCATCATTATGGGGAAGAAAGGTGATTTGAGTGCCTTTGAACGTGGCATGGTTGTTGGTGCCAGAAGGGCTGGTCTGAGTATTTATAAAATGCTGATCTCCTGGTATTTTCACGCACAACCATCTCTAGGGTTTACAGGAATTGGTCCAAAAAAAGAAAAAACATCCAGTGAGCGGCAGTCCTGTGGCGGAAATGCCTTGTTAGCCAGAGGTCAAAGGAGAAAGGCAGACTGGTTCGAGCTGATAGAAAGGCAACAGTGACTCAAATTGCCAACCCTACAACCAAGGTAGGCAGAAGAGCATCTCTGAACGCCAGTACGGCGAACTTTGAGGAGATGGGCTACAGCAGCAGAAGACCACACCGGGTCCACTCCTTTTAGCTAAGAACAGGAAACTGAAAGGGTCCAATTTGCCCAAGTCAAACGAAATTGACAGTAGAAGATTGGAAAAACGTTGCTGGTCTGATGAGTCCGATTTCTGCTGCGAATTCGGGGTAGGGTCAGAATTTGGCGTCAAAAACATGAAGCTGGATCCATTGCCTGTATCAACGGTTCAGGCTGGTGGTGGTGGTGTCATGGTGTGGGGATATTTTCTTGGGACTCTTTTTGGGGCCCCTTTGGGACATTGAGCACGTTGCAACACCTTGTGGAATCAGCAAGAGAATTGAGGCGTTCGAAGGCAAAGGGGTCCAACCCGTTACTAGCATGGGTGTACCTAATAAGTGGCCCGGTTTAGATGTTATTTATTATTATATATATTATATATTAAAATATATATATATTTATTATATATATATAAAATTTTTTTTATATTATAATATATATATATTATCACCACAAACCTATTTTCTAATAAAAAAATATGACATTTATTAAAAAAAAAAAAGGGGGTTATGTAAATCAACTTTAAAATGGGCATTCCAAGGGCCTTCCAGCTGTTTTCAAAAGGGCACTGGAATTTCAAAGTTTATCTTTATGTTTGTTTCACAGAGTCTGCTTTTTACAGGCAGCGTCAGGCTCCCACTCCCTGTTCAGGCTGTGGGCGCTTCTACAGCATCAGGCTCACACTTCCTGTTCAGACTGTGGGTAGTTCTACAGCCTCAGGCGCCCACTTCCTGCTCAGGCTGTGGGCGGTTCTACAGCTTCAGGCTCCCACTTCCTGTTCACCACAATGATAGGCTTTTAACATGTAGGGAAAGGTAAATGAAGATTATTACCAAATACATTGCTGTTTTGATTTGGTTTTGATAAAGGATATTTTATGTACTGCTAGTGTACACAATTTTCTCTTGGTTCCCGATCTCTTTGCTCTCTCTCATCTGCTTACTCCAAGCTGCCATCTGACCATGGTGAGTCACTCCCTGCTACATCTTATCTCCAGCACAGAAGCTTATTTACCTAAGATAATGAAAAGTTTTAACCCTTAGAGCTCCATAGCCTTGTAGACTACAGATTATAAACCTTCTGCACTCATCTCACTGTAACCAGATCAGCAGAGCCGATATGCCACTCCCTGCTACAGAACCACCCATAGTCTGACAAGAAAGAGAGAGTCTGAAGCTGCATGTGGCTTTGGGAAACTACATGGCGAGACAATCCCTTTAAGGCTTCAGGGGGTTGACCACTTCAATTTTTTTTCTAACAGTACCCATTTAAAATAAAAATAAAAAAATGCTCCCTTCTCCCCTCACCTCCGATCCAGCGCTGCACCATTCTCACTTGCCACTAGTCTTCATTTTTCTTCTTACTACTTCTGAGTGGGGGTGGTCACATGCCACTGCCTGACTTCACCGATTAGACAACTCACTTCTGTACGGCGACATCAGGCATTGGCATATGACTACAACCCAATTAGTGGCTGCAGAGATGAGGTCCCCATTTGAAAGAGGCAAAAAGAAAACTGGTGGCTGGTGAGGGCGGCACAACGCTTCAGAGGAGAGGAGGGTGGGGAGTATAACTTTTTTTAATTTTAAAAAGACACAGGTAGCAGAAAAATAAAAAATTGAGGTGGGCAAACCCTTTAACCCCTTAAGCCCCAGGCCTGAAAAGTAGTTAATGACCAGAACATTTTTTTAGTTTTTGCCTCCCTGTGTTTCAACAGTTGTAACTTTTATTTTTTCAATGACGCAGTTGTATGAGGCCTCGTTTTATTCGGGATGAGTTGTACTTTATGGGGGGAAAATTTTAATTCCTTAGAAATTATTGCAGAATTTAAAAAAAATGGTTTTTTTTTTGTTTTTACATTTTTTTTTTTACACCAATTCACATTCCACACTTTTTTAACTTGTTAGATTAATTCTACAGGTTAATTACGGTTGTGTGGATACCGAAAAATGTGTAGGTTTTTTTTTTGTGGTTTAAAGTATGCACAATTTATTTTATATTAAATATTTATTTTTATTTTATTATTTTTTTTTATTCATTTTTTTTACACGTTTAATATTTTTTACTTTTTTTTTAAATCCTATGAAGGGAAAACTGTTTTGTTTTTGTTTTTTTTGTTTTTTTTCCCACACTTAGTAATGTATTAGCATATTCATATATGCTAATACATTCTAATCTGCGTCACTTTGACACAGTCAGTGATCTGGACAGCACAGTGTGTCCTGGTCCCTGGCTTAATACACAGACAGCCCCGGGCTACTCTAGGTCCCCAGGGCTGTCTGTGTAGCCATTCCCCGGGCTCTGCCGGGTCACCGGGAGTTCCGATCAACCGACAGAGCAGGGAAACCCTTTGATAGTGCTGTGGTAACGCACCGCCGCAATCAAAGGTTTAAAGCACCGGGGTGCGGAGGCTTCCTCCGCTTCCAGTGCTTTGCAGGAGATTCTCTGGGATCAGGGGTGTGTAGTACAGCCCCCAAACCCAGCGCAGTTGCCCGGGGCCGGGGGCTGCAAACGACCACACCCCGACGCCAAAGACGGTGCGGTCGTTAGGGGTTAAAGTCATGTGTGGCCCCTCGTTTGAAGATAAGAACCTTTGATGTCTTCCCACTAACACTAGCAGAAACTTTTGAAGCTGACGCTACATGATGTTCTATTTGGCCAGCTGGACACTGAACCCCATGGTTGGTCAACTACTAAAACATCTCTCTTGACCTTAGGAAAATCATTGTCGGATATTTCCTATTTGGATTGATTTAACAACATCTACTCATTTATTTTATTTTATTTTTTTTGTTGTTTTTTTTTTTCCACTTGGAGATGCTGTTAAAGGACCACTCCAGTTTTTTTTTCTTTAGTTCATTAGAAATTGCTTCGATGTGCACAGTAATGTCAGTAATTTTGCTCACCTGCAGCAGAATACAGGATTTCTCACTGCTGCCAATGGGTCATATTAACCGTGTTGTGTTCTTCGATGTTTGAGGAAACTATTTGAAAAAGTTGCGGATGAAAGCATACCCACCATGATGAAGAGCTAGTGTCCACATCACTTGCACTCTTGAGTTGCTAAAACATACAGCCTTGTTGTGTGGCCCGGAAGTGAATCTCCCCAAGCAGTCCTAGAGGTTTCAAGTCAGTTTCATCGGAATGCAAGCTCGACAGACATTAGCATCAAAAGCACAGTGTCTTTCAGCAGAGAGCAGGCCAAGTGACCTACAGAAACTGTTGCATCAGCCAGAAATCCTGTATGCAGCTACAGGTAAGCAGAGTTACTAGTACTACAGTATACCTGAAAGTAATTTTTAATGAACTAAAGAAAAAAAAACTGGACTGGTCCTTTAAGGTTTTCTATTCACATACATTTATGGCAAACTGACGTCATTAATGTCCGAGTTGGGTTATGGGGCTGAGACCCCTCTAAAACCAAGAGTCTGCAGCGCTCTTACGGCCATCCCTTTTGGCTCCCATTAAAGGTGTGTTCCTACCATAGACTGACATATGGATAGGATATGCCATCAAAGTGTGATAGGTGCGGGTTCCACCCCATCTTGAGAAAGGGGCCCCCACAAGCGTTGGCTCCGAACAATTGCGCAAAATTCTCCATTCTGTTCTATGGGAGGAGTACAGCCCATCACACCGCTCATCTGTACTCAGAACTCCCAAGGAACAGAATTGAGTATAGTGTGCAAGTGTAACCGGCTCTCCATTCTGATTCAACACTTTACAAAGTCCATTCAAGAGGTAAGACTGTCAGACTTTGATAGAATATCCTATTGATATGCCATTAAAGTGCACTGTGTGAACACTCTGAAAGGGAATCGGTCATCAAAAAATGAGTCATTGTTTAAGGCCCAATTTTATGTTAAACACATTTTTAGGAATTTTTGGTTGTTTTTATTATAAAACAATAATATTTAAAATTTATAGAACTGAAAAGCCGGGGAGTTTTTTACTTTGGAACGGGGGAAACAGCATAAGGAAAAATGTTTTTAAAGTGTTGCAATTTAGCACTAGGAGAAAACCCTTTAAGACAGACTTAGTCCCATTCACTTCTATAGAAAAGTTTTCTAGTCATGCTCTGTGACCTGGGAAGAAGTCACTGTGCAGGGAGGGAGAGCTGTGACTATCTCCTCTTGTGACTAGTGGATCCTGTGTTATCTATTCACACTGGTGTCTCCTTTCAGTTTGACCCTCTTTGTGCTGATAATGAGCAGACAACTGAGAATCTTTCTCTACAGAACAGGAAGTGTTAGACAATTATTAGACCTAGCGGTCAAAGTGAAAACTTCAGGACTTAAGAATTATTAACAAAATATTGAAAGTGATATAGAAAATTAAAAAAAAATATATAACCAAAAAAACTTAAAAACTGTGTTGAACATAAAAATGTGAGTTAAACAATAAGTCATTTTTGATGACACATTCCCTTTAATAAAAGTTAATCAATGTTAGAAGTACTCCAAAATGGTGCCATTGAATAAAAAAAAAAAGTAATCTCTTAAAAATAAGCCTTCACACAGCTAAATCAACATAGTTACATAATTTGTAAGGCCGAAAAAAGACAAGACGTCCATCCAGTTCAGCCTGTTTCTAAAAAAAATGAAAATCTAAAAAAAAATTCTGAAGGCCTTTAAGGGGTATTCCCATTGCATGTTTGGTCGCCTGTACTAGGCACTCCCATAGAACAGAAGGGATAGAGCCATCTCTTATCTACACAAAGGAGTGTGGGGGCCTGGTTAAAGTGTGGGTAATCATTACACATGTAGGTTTATAGAATATCTTGAGATTGGTTCTCAAGTCAGAACAAACACAATTGCCATAAACAATCTTAAACTCTATTCCTTTTTCTCTAATTGGTATTAAATATGTAATATTTAACCTTTTTTAACGCTCCTAATAGCAACCGCTGTTTGCTATGCTAACCTTGGATATTAGTGGATCTGGTGATCAGGGTATATTCAGTGCAGTGCACAAGCTAGTTTAACAATTGAGGTAGCAGATCACTTTCCTAGAGAAATTCAAGTAGGCGGGAAAGTTATAGTGCTAAGTAAGGAGGATATTGTCAGTATCTAGAGACCTTAGGCGGCATGTATGACCGGGGCTGCGTCAGAAGTCTGGCGTATTTTCGCATTAGTGCAATGCCTCCTGTACTCCAGTATCAGGCGCATTACAGGGTGCAAGCGGCACTTTGTAAAGCGCCTGATTTTGAGGTGTGTGCGGGAGGCGAGTTGCACTAGAACTGTAGGAGGCTATAGATTTATAGCTTTGCTACGGCATTTCTAGGCGCATTACTGCTGGAACAGGTAGATCACTTTCAAAGTGTTTTACCTGAGCCAGAAATGTCGTCTTAGCGCTAGAATGCACCTGATTTATGACCCGCAGTAGACCGGATTCATAAATTAGGCCCATTCTATACTAATATTATGCGCATGAAATTTGGCATTTAAACGCCAAATTTAATACATGCCCACCTTATGTTGAGATGGAGGGTTAATTATATAAGCCCTAAGTGATAAGTGACAATTGGTGTCAGACACATAGCGATAAGTATCTAGTGTCTTGGGTGGTTTCTATATTTGATATAGAGTCAGACTTTCCGTATCTGAGGTGAAGATGGGGATGGTGACCTTAGGGTCCAAGTTATAACGAGCCCAAGTGGCAGTACCCTCCTTAGATAGCAACTCCCCTTTGGTAACTACTGCCAGGGGCGTAACTATAGGGGGTGCAGAGGTAGCGGTCGCTACCGGGCCCCTCTTTTGCATAAGGAGTTACCAATATTATAAATGGCACATGGTAGGTGGGGGCCTTTTTATGGATTTTGCACTGGGGCCCTGAAGCTTTAGGTTACGCCTCCGACTACTGACATAGTTGAAAATAGAATCCAAGTTCTGCAACTGCCTTGTAGGTATCCTTAGGTATATGCAAACGGACATAGGACATGGAGAGAGAACTAGGTTGCTTTATTTTAATAGTATATCACAAGGCATTATGGGAAAGGGGCTGAGAAGCCCACAGCGACCTCTGTTTGGTGTAACTACTCCTCAATTTGCAATTGACCCACCGAGTCTTTATAATACAAAAAGGATTTTTTAGCCAAGCCAGTAACTCTCATCTACAGACAACGCTATTTCGGGATTTTTGCCCCTCTTCAATTTTTGCCCCAGGGGGGTTAGAAGTTACGGCTGGCGTGTGGGAGGATCGGGTAGCTCAGGAAGGGAAGAATTCTCTCCTAAGGAGAGCACCGAACGAACGGCTTGTAGAGTTTTGTTTTGCCTTTTTGCCTCTACTTAGCATCTGAATCACAAGGCATTATGGGAAAGGGGCTGAGAAGCCACAGCGCCCTCTGTTGGTTGTAACAAATCCTCAATTTGCTGTAGATGAGAGTATTTGGCTTGGCTAAAAAATCCTTTTGCTTTCTCTCAAGACTCGGCGGGGTCAAAAGCAAAATTGAGGATTTGTTACAACCAACAGAGGGCGCTGAGGTGCTTCTCAGCCCCTTTCCCAATAATGCCTTGTAATATGCAGTTTGCTAAGTAGAGGGCGAAAAGGCAAAACAAAAACTCTACAAGCCGTTCGTTCGGTGTTCTCCTTAAGGAGAGATCTTCCCTTCCTTATTTTAATTGTGAAATTTAGAAGGTTTTATTGTAATTTAATACAGGTTAAGTGTTATATATTTAGTACCTATTAGAGAAGAAGGAATAGAGTTTAAGATTGCCTATTGCAAATGTGTTTATTCTGATATAGTGAGTTTACTATCCTTACGTTAAGGCACGTTCAAGGCTTAATTGCCGATAATTGCAGGACGGTTTTGCCCGCAATTAGCCGGTGCCGGCGGGGGGGGGGGCCGGCAGCTCGCTGGCCCCATAGACTGTCATTATCTATGGTGCGTACGCGCCGTAAATAATGTGCATGTCACTTTCTCCCCCCGCGGCGGATTCGCCGAGCGGGGAGGAGAGACGGAATCCATAGTTCTCTATGAGAACTGTGGATTACCGTAATGACAGGGACAAATTTCAGCCGTACTGCAGCGCAAATACGGCGCACAGTATGGCTGAAATCAGTGCCCAAATCAGCCGTGTGAACGGCCCCTAATAATCGCCATATTTTTTTGCACTTTTCCTGGTTCTAAAGTCAGCTCCAAGTAAGTTTGTCTTCTGCTAGACACTTGGTACCTTGATATATTATGGGTACAATTGTGTCAGAGCCTGGACCCACCGGAGGATCCTCTGGGTCACCAGTTCAACCCTGTGTCCCACAATTTATGTTTTTCTAGCTACCACAGTGGAGCTTCAGGTTGCAGATTCAAGAATGAATCAATGTATATCACGTTAAAATAAAAGAAAAAAAAGAAATACATACTGACATGGAAGCCTCTGGTACCACAGATGAATTGAAGCATGTCCACCAGTTCTGAGCCACAAAGCATCTCCCTAGATCGAATCCTTGAGCAACGAGCGTTGGCGACTCCCACGTAGAGCGTAAACACCAGAGACAGACAGATGAGCATTTGACTGATAGAGAGCGGTGCTGCTTTCTAGGAAAGGTGCAAAAAGTCAATGTTATAGGTAAACATATCGAGGCAAAGGTTATCCAATAAGTACTCTAGTTGTGTCACATCTTCAATATGTCACTAGCCCGCTTGTCCTACTTGTTATTTTACAGTTGATATTAGTTTTAATGGCAGAGTGAAGTTTTTGAATTTTGCTCTGAACATGCACTCCCTACTGCCCTCTGCTAGGGGCCTAAATAGAACTCATAGGGCCCCGTAGCAAAAGAGATGGTCACCCATCACCTAATAAGAAAAAACATGAGAAGTTCTAATTAAAAGGTATAAATAATAGCACCATATATCAGGAAACTCACATTATGGTGCTAAATAGCAGAAAGTCACCCACTTGTTATTCCATACAAAAAGTACAAGGTTCTAAATGGGGCTCCTCAACCCTAGGGACCCACAGCAGCTGCTATGGCTATAATTATACTCAGGCTACTACTATCCCACAGGGGAAATCCACGACAGGGCCCTTGGGCATGGTGGAACCCTGGGTATGTAAAGCCCTTGGGTATGGCAGATATTAGACTTCTCTTCGGGGAACAGGCAGAAAAAGAAAAGAGGCAGTATGAAAGAATCATGTGTAATAGCTGTAGGGTGGGCCCCAAAAATCAATTCCATTGGGTGGTCCAAAGAATCAACTCTCTTCATGGACCTCAAGAATCAATACTACTGGTGGACTCCAAGAATCAACTCCGCTGGTTACAACCATGCTGTCTCAATAATACATTTTATTTGACAATCCAACAGGCTTGATAAAAGGAAAGGACAACTACTCTGAGCACCCTATAAGGTTTAGACAAGAATTTGTCGGTACTGAAGGCTTTGGTAGAAAATTCTATAGAATATGTTTACAACAACAGGACTATCTAGTATTTTACCCCCTCCTATAGAAAAAAAGACTCGCCTAACTAGAGAGAAAATGGTCTGTAATTCACTTGAAGGGGTTATCCAGCCTTACAAAATTGATGGTCGGAAGACTGACCTCCACCGATACTGGACTGGTGGGGATCCAACTCTGAGCACCCCTGGCAATCAGCGGATTCAAGAGGCCAAGGAGCTCATACGAGTGCTGCAGCCTCTCTAAGGTTTACAAGTGCTCATATAAGGTACTGCAGCACTATCCCATTTACTTAATTGCTGAGAAGAAGTGTGAAGCCAACACTGACCAAATGAGCCGCTGTGCAGTTCAGAGTTTCATAAATGAGAATTTCAGTGAATAAATATCACAAGGCATTATGGGAAAGGAGCTGAGAAGCTCTAGCACCCTCTTTTAGATGTAACAAATCCTCAATTTGCTTTTGACCCACTAGATCTTTGAAAAGCAAGAAGAGATATTTAGCCAAGCCAGCATCACTCATCTGTAGACAGCCGTTTCGGGGTTTTGCCCCTCGTCAATACAGAGCAGAGCGATGCTGGCTTGGCTGAGTGGGAGGCAATGAGTAGCTCAGAAAGGGAAGATCTCTCCTTAGGGAGAGCACCTATATACAGATGAGTGATTCGGGCGTGGCTAAAAATCCCTCCTTGCTTTCCAAAGATCCAGTGGGTCAAAAGCAAATTGAGGATTTGTTACATCCAATAGAGGGTGCTAGAGCTTCTCAGCTCCTTTCCCATAATGCCTTGCGATATGCAGATGCTTCATGGAGTGCCAAAAGGCAATTTCGAATCTCCACACACCTATATAGGTGCTCTCCCTAAGGAGAGACCTTCCCTTTCTGAGTCAATAAATACTAATGACTGTTCAAGAATCATCACTAACTAGAGTGAACTATAACAATCAAGATTTAGTGCCCTACAGAGTTATAACCACCAAGTACATTGTGCCACTGTACTGTGAAATAGGAGGAAAGAATCCATTTTGTCTCTGTTTCTTTAAAGGGAAACCACTCCAATACCACGAACTGTATTACATACTTGACTTATGGAACAAAAATGTTGAAAAAAACCCAAAACAAAACAAAAAACAGAAAAACTGAGTTTTGCCAATACACATAAAAAATGGTCTTGCTGCACAAAGCAATTAAATCACATGCAGCTTTCATTTTTCCAAATTAAATTCAAAAATGAAAATGGATGTTTGATTGGTTGCTATGAACGAGGCGGACACTTTTCCTTATGGGAGCGGTGAACAGGGCCGGGACAATGGGGAGGCAAAGGTAGGCGACAGACAGAAAAGGGGGTGGACGGAGGCATGGAGTGGGCTGAATTTTGAATTTGGGGGAACTTTGTGCCTTATTTGCCTAGAGCACCAGAATACCTTGTCCCAGCCCTGGCGGTGAACAATTTAAAAAGTGTTTCTTAGCCCGCAAATAGTAGTTAGGAAATTATACATTATAACATGGTGCAGTACATGGGCAGGGTTTATGAAGCTACTATATACATACAAAATGTATTACATTATGACATTCCAGAACACCTTATGCCAATATGGTCATGGTCTTCCACCTCAGAGAAAAGACTTAACTAACTGGTCACAAAACCCCTCACTCCTTATCTTTTTTTTTGTATGAACTTCTATTTAAAAAAGAAAAAAAAAAAAAAAAGTGTCTAGGTCTAAAACTCACTTTATTGCCCATAGCAACCAATCAGAGCTCAAAGCAACCAATCAGAGCGCCCCTTTCATTTCATATAGTGCTCTTGAAAAATGGAATGGGTAGCTCTGATTGGTTGCTATGGGCAACAAAGTGGATTTTAGACCTAGACAGTTTTCATACCTGTGGCCCTGGTCTCAAGGAAGAAAGAAGATTCCCTGGACACTGAAAACTTCTTCTGTGCGTTTTGATTCTTCTTTCTCTAATGCGCTATGCTAATCAGAAAACCAAAGTGTATCCTATTAGATGATTTCAGTCTGACCAAAATTATTACTTTAACATCCTTTCAGACATTTTTGATACAGCTTTCTCATTTCAGTAAGCTTTATTTATAAAACCTGGAGAATACATTTTATTATCGAATTTTATTTGTTATAATTGAAAAGCATCTTCCAGGTATCAGCAATATTTTCCATATTTTTGGTACATGGTATCCACAACCCAAAGAAGCTGCTGTACATTGGTGACATTTTGGGGCTCTGGAACCAATTACCAATTTTCCATAGAGTTATGGTTTCATCATACAATGGTCGTTCCGTAACCAATGAATATTATATGATGAGGGACCAATGTATTGGTCCCGATTGAAAGACGTCGGTAGAGTCTGCATCATCTCCACAGATTTCTTACCCCCTTATGTTTTTTAAAATTATTTTTATTGGCACTCAAAATACTATTATCAGAAAAGTTAATGAGACGTGCCTAAAAACTGGGAACCAAAACAGCTGGAGGAGCAAACCCGCACCCAGTATCATGTGCTCAGTTGTCCCTTTGCAAGTGTTACTCCAGAGTGCAAGCATCTCGTAGCTCAATTGCCACAGTTCTCTTCAAAAACAATGGGCTATCAATGTTTAATATTAAGACACTGAGGGCCACATGTATGAAACTGTTTAGGTCTAAAACTCACTCTTGCCATAGTAATGCTTGAAGGGCAAAAAGGTGTGTTGTTAGACCAAAACAGGTTATACATGTTTGTGCCCTTAGGGCTTGTTCGCACACAGCGTTTTCACTCGTGTTACAAGCGCTTTTTAGATCCGTCTTCGGGGAGACGTTAGGACGCCGACCGCCAGAGACAGATCCTACAACAATTAGCAGTGAAGATTATCACTGTGGGTTATGAGGAAAGCAGCGGCGTTACATAAGAAGACAGATTGCCGGCTGCGTGTTTTCCCATAGCACAGCTCGGGTCCGTCTTTGAAAGAATTACATGTCAATCTAAAAAGCGCTTGCAACACGGAGTGAATACGTCACATATATCATAGCGTTAATAAAAATAGCGCATGTAAGAATTGTCTAGTGTAACTAGTTTATGGCACTAACTGCAGCACAGGTTTGTAATTTAGTTGTTTTTTTTATGTGCAGCCACTAAGTCACGCCCCCTCCAACAGTTAGCGTTTTACCCATCCTTGTGCCGCCTTTTTGACTGGCGAGGAGCAGAAGTGTGTAGAAACCATCTAAAACGCATAATAAATGTGGTGTAAAGCATATATTCCATTATTTATGTCGCAAATTGTGCCAGAAGCCAACTGCCTTGATAAACGTGCCCCTAATGGTATGTTCAGATGGTGCATTGCGGCATGTATTTTTGCATATATTTCAAGAGTATTTTTGTTGAAATATGCCCCAAACAATGTGCAATATACCAGAGACTATGATATGAAATACGCGGCGTCAATCACATGGTGCGTATTCCACACTCATAATTTTTCGTGCATCTGAAGTCAATTCTTTCAGTTGTATACGTGCTGCAAAAGAGTTGAGTATAAGGCCTAGTTCAACACGCTTATGTGTGTGCCGACGTAATTGCGGGGTAGACGGATTTCACCCGCAATTACGCCGTGCAGCGGGCGGGCTGTTAGTGGGGCCAGCAGTCGCTGGCCCATAGTACTGTCATTATTCCGGCGTGTACACACCGTAAATAATGTGTGCATGTCACTTTCTGATATCAGCGCGCGGCGGGGAGGATTTCGCCATGAGCGCATGGGGAGAAGAAGCGTAATCCATAGTTCTCTATGAGATCTTGTGGGGATTACCATAAGTTATGGGAACGGCATTTCAGCCGGACTGCAGCAGCAGAACACAGCTGGCAGCAGTACGGCTGAATCGTGCAAAAAGTAGTCAGCCGTGTGAACGAGGGCTAAGAGGCAGTTGTAAGAATTTGAGGAATTCACAGGGTGTTAATCAGTTGAGACATGGTGTTAGACATAGAACAGTGCGGTTAAAGTAGAAACTGTAAAGTGTGTAAAGTTTAATTTAAAAAGAAAAATGATTTTAAAAAAAGCTAAATATAAGACATTTTATAAAAAAACAACCTTTCTAATTTATGACACATAAGACAAAAATAAAATAATAAACAATTAGTATTACTGAAACTGGATATTAACCCCGGCGTGTGTCATACCACCTCCTTCTAGACAAACTGTTTGCACTTACCTTCCTGACCGTTCACCATTCCTTGAAGATTGTACAAAAAAAAAAAATGGCCTCTCGGGAAGGTCCTCTCTCCCCCTCTGACCCAGTTGGTTAGTCATTTATTGTCACCATTGTTACTTGTTTGAAGTATGAGTTTTGTATGTAACTCACTCCTTGAATGTACCGCGCGTTTGGAATCAATGGCGCTCTAAATAAATAATAAAATAATAATTTAGATATAATAATATAATAATTACTGAGATATAGGGGCAAGCTATCACCTTCTGAACCCTTATTCATGTCAGGAACTGCCGCTTACTGCCATTTCACATTTCGATGCAAGACGAAAATGCAATGCAGCATCTAAATGTGTAGTGACAGGGTGCGGTTCTTTGGCAGTTCCACAATTAGGGGGCCGTTCACAGTGGTCTTATCTTGTGGCGGTGGATGGTTGCGTATGTGCGGCGTATTGCTTTGCAGTACGGCTTGGACGTCGTCCCAGTCTGATTTACCGTTAATCCACTGCTCCATTAGAGAATATGGATTCCGTCTCTTCTCCGGTCCGCTCGCGGCGAATTCCGTACCGTAGGGGGAGAGAATATGAGGTGTCTCCTGCAGCTGCTTCTGTTACGGTAGTACGCCGCCGATGAATAATGTGTGTCTATGGGGCCGGGCGCTGCCGGCCCCCGCCCCAGACCTCTCGCTGCATGAGTCAGAGGCTGTGTATTGCCGGGGCGATCGTCCCGTCTTACGTCGGCTTTAAGCGCTGTGAACTAGCCTTAACATTTCCCTCTCTCTGCAAGGAATGGTGGTTTGCACACGCTGCTTCTTTCATCTTATTAACATTCTGTTGATTCGTGCTATAGTAGGGTTGTAAGAGTAGTATAGCCATGTCACAATGCAATTTTCAACACTGTTTACTGTATTGCAGAATAGTGTCCAAAATATTTCACCCCCTAAAGATCAAAGGGCGGGTATATTTCACGGCTCGTTTTGGCTATTCCTTTTGTAGGTATCCGTTTGTAGGCAGTTGAAATAAGGCAACGGAAACACGGTTCCGCAAAACGCAGCCAGAGCAGTTGTTATTTATTTGGATCCGTTTTGAATGGCTTTTTTCACTTGGTTTTACGCATCCCGTGTTTTTACCAGGATGCGTTTTCAGAAAGGGGATCTCTCTCATGCCCTCGACCTGCGCTCCTCGCTGATCTCACCCCCGCACCTCGCTCCCGCTGATTCGCCACCATCCGCGAGCCTCGCTCCAGCCGATCGCACCCCACCGGACTGCTCCCCCACAAAGCTGATCGCACCCCGAACCTGTCCAAGTGATCGTCACTCTAGGCCACTAGCTCCAGCTGATCGCTCCCCGCACCTCGCTCCAGCGATCGCTCACCCACCGCTAACCCACCTCCAGTTTGATCCCACTACACGCACCCTCCTCCAGCTGATGCGAGCACCCGCACCTCGACTCCTCAGATCTGTTACGCACCCGCACCTCGTAGTCTGATTGCACCCCGTACCTCGCTCCAGATGGATCGCGCAGACCCCCGCACCTCCTTCCAGCTGATGCCACCCGCACCTCCTCCAGACTGATCGACACCCCCGCACTCCTATTGGCTGTGATGCCACATCCCGCATCGACCTCGCTCAAGTATTATGATCGCAGCACCCTCGCATGACTCGCTCCAGCTGAGACGCACCCCCGCAACCCCTCCAGTGAAGAATCGCACCCCCCGCACCTCGCTCCAGTGATTCGCACCTCGCTCACCTCCTCATGTGACTCGCACCCCAGTAACTCCGCTCGCTACCAGCTGATTCGATCACCCCGCACCTCGCTCCAAGCTGTTCGCCTTCCCGTCCACCTCTCAGCTATCGCACCTCCTAGATACCTCGCTCCAATGATGATCGCACCCTCGCACCATCCTCCGCAGGCTGATCGATCATCCCCTCCTGCACTCGCTTCCAGATGATCGCCACCCCGACACCTCGCTCCCAGATTATGATCCACCCCCGCACCTCACGCTCAGCCTCAGTTGCTGCAGTGTTTCTCCTGCCATCGGCTCACTGCGCTCTCTTTCGCATTCCGCGCTGTTGTTCGATTGCAAAGCGCAGCATGATACGTGCCCAGAGTGTGGAGGCTTTTGGACTAAGGTGCAAATTGGCGCACAGTCCATTATCTCCTAATAAACCGGCAAAGAAGAATTGACACTGTCAATAAATTCTTAAAGAGGATGCGAAAAGCGCAGCGCTCAGGAGAGCTCTCAATAAGCGTATCGCTGTAATCTCCCGTGGGACAATAAGCGATGCGCTTTTGCCATTGGAACTCAATGTGTAGTAATGTTCACACTGACAATTGTTATATCGTTTTTGACGCGTCGTAAAAGGTCACAAAAACGTCGTGGTGAACAAGCCTCAAGATACTGAAAAAAAAAGTTAAACAAAATTCAGGAAATGATTTTTCTTCTTTGTTACAAATTAGAAAACAAAAATAAATTTTAAAAATGAGTGTAAATAATCTGGTCAGAGATGCTGTCTGTTAAAATAGTTAGTGTGATTATTAGCCATGAAAAAACCCCAAAGTCCAAAAGCAGTGCTAAAGATGTCTACAGTGTGATACAGTTTCATATCACTATCAGTATATAAAAAAGACACATCTGCATGCTTTTTCTCAATATTCTGACATGAAATCAGAATAAACCTTTCCCCATTTTAGGTAGCAATTTAGGAACCAGAAATATATTTATTATGTTTGAAAATGCCAGAATAGCAGATGAGAGAACTTTTTAACGCATTTTTATTAACTTTCGCAAAGAGGTCTCAGAAAAGTCTTCATAACATTTGTCATTAGTTGGTTTGGTAGCATGTGTCCCGTAATACTTGTAGGAGCTTGGGTCAAAATGTTTTGGATCCTTCAATCGCTAGTCTGTACAGAGATTAGTTGGTCAGGAATTTTTTGGCCCATTTTCCTCCTGACTGAAATGTATAACTGAGCCTGTTGAGCCAGCACTACTGGTCATCATGTGTGGACATTTTTTGCAGCAGTGAAGTTTACTGATTGTTATTGCTACCAGGTTTGGAATAAATGGAGACGTTTTCAGTTAAGGTTATATTTTCAATATTTTAAAGGACTGAAATGACAAATATCGCAATTTTGGCGATTTGGATTTTTTTGTTCAGTGCTACGTTCTTGTTCAGGGATTACGGGTATATATATATTGTTTAATATATAGGACTTATAGTTTGGATGCGTAGTGATACAAAATATGTGCAACTTTTTCATTATTTGATTTTTTATTTGTAAAATGTCAAAAGGGACTGATTTGAGCTTTAAATTTTTTTTTTTTTTACACTTTAAAACATTTTTTATTTTTTTTTTATTTTAACTTTGAGTCCCCCTAGGATGCTTCACCTACGCGGCTCTGCGTGTTTGTTTATACAGTTAATGAGTATATTGACACATGCCTTAGGGTTGTACAAAGAGTGCGGTTTTAGCTACTTCCTGCTGGGGATGGTAAGTAGTAAAACAGAAAAAATGGCCGGCATGAACGCCTTACAGGCTTCCAGCTGCATGTTCACCTGTGAGTCGGGGAGCCCGTGGACAGACCAAACGAAGTGATTTAAACGGCGTGGACATCTTTGCCGCAGCGTCTAAGGGGTTAATCACTGCGGGAGGGCGGCGATGCTGTAACTGCAATTAGCCACAGACTCACAGTTCTCATTTTAAAGAAGGCGTGTCTCCTTTGGAGATTGAATCCTTTTTTTCTGCCTTGAGGAGAGAGCGCCCCTTTGTTTTCTGAAGGGGTTTTATATGGAATAACTTTCACCATACTTTTTGTAGGGACCAAGTTCCTTGTCAGGGTGTTTGCCAATAAGTGGCATGGTAATCCTGTCAGGACCGCTACACAAAGTAGCGGCCACTGCAATGTTAGGCACTATGCTATAGGTGGTGGCCTCATTTGATAAGCTGTATGGGGTCTATCGGAAAACGAGGTTAATATGATGGTGATGCAGACTCTCCTTGTAGTGTCTTTTCTCTAGACTAAATAGGGTTTAAATTCAGGGGTTCCCAAACTGCCATCCTCACGCTCCCACCAAATACTGGTTTGTTTCTGGTCTTTCTTGTAGCAGTGACTAAGTTGATTTAATACTGGCTGCACAGGTGCCTTAATTATTTGTCAGTGCATTCTCTAGTGGGACTATCCTGAAAGAATGCCCGTGTTGGCGCTAGGGGTTAGCAGGGGAACCTGTAAACTACCGGTGGGTTTAGCAGACGTAGCCATTGCCCTGGGGGCCCGTGGTGCTTAGGGTGGGGCTCCGTCGTCCCCGGGCCTGCTTTGCTACTGCGTCTCACTACCCTCTGGTAATGCCTCATCCTTGGGCCGCTCGCAGTGAACTTTAATCAGTTCTAGAGACTGCGGCGGCTGGGAGCTGAGAGGGGCCTCGTTCACGTGCTGCCTTGAGAGACTCCCTGGGCCCCTCAGCGCACCGAGCGTTCTGAGATGGGCAGCACTCACCATGGAATGATAGCAGGGACGGAGCGCCGATCGCCTGCTCTGATTACTTTGCCTTAGCCGGCGCTCTGTGATCACGCATGTGGTGCGCGCGTATTGGTGACCGTCACAAATTCACGCGCCGCCCGCGGCTGAAGCGTCCTGAGAGAGGCTGCAGAGAGGCTTTCAGCTCGCGGAATTGGGAGGAGCGTGAACGGAGAGTGAGTAAATATTTCTTATTTTATCTGCCTCCTAAGCTGCCTGTAAAACCCATTAGCCTGTCCTGTATAGACCCCTAAGCCTGCCTGTATACCCCCTCATAAAGTCTGCCTGTATACCCTAATAGCCTGGCCTGTCTTTATCCACATTAGTCCTGCCTGTATACCCTATAAGCCTGCTGTAGTATACCCCCATAGCCTGCTGTATCCCCCATTAGCTGCTGTAGTACCCATAGCTGCATGTATGTACCCCATTTGCTGCCTGTATACCCTATAAGCCTTGCTGTAATACGCCCCTATATCCTGCCTGTTACCCCCATAAGCCTGCCTGTCTACCCCCATAAGCTTTGCTGTATAAGCCCCTTTGGATGCTGTTTCATACTCCCATAAGCTGCCTGTATACCCCCAGTAGCCTGTGCTGTATACCCATAAGCCTGCTTGAAAACCCCTAGCTGATTGTTAGCCGCTCTCCATAAGCCTGCCTGTAGACCCTTCCCCCATAGCTGCCGTGTAGACCCCATATGCCTCTGCCTGTGAGTGAACCCCATAGAAGCGCTTGCCTGTAGACCCCATAAGCCTGCCTTTTTACCCACCCAGTCCTGCACTGTCTGCATTAGGCCTCTTAATAGTCTACGTGAAGCCCTGTCTGCCCCTATGTTGAGCTCCTCTATAGATCCTGAAGCTTGCCCTACCTATATTAGCCCCGAAGCCTGCGCGGTCTTACTTTTATGGGCCCCCTTTAGGCTAATTAAACCCTACCTGATATGGCCCTATAGCCGCACGCTAACCTTGTTCACGGCCTGTTCTGGATGTCCCTATAGCTACTAACCTCATTGCCGAATTGCTATTTGATGAGCACTCTATTGGTACCTGACAACCTTGCTAGAGGTGGGCGCGTCCTATATATAGCCTATCGAACCCTGCCTACTAAGATGGACCCCATTGATAGAACAGCGTAGGGGGACAGGTGCTGGAAAAAAGTCAGGGATTCTAAGATATTGTTGTGTCTAATCTTGCCGAGTGCAAGTTGTCGGGAGATATGTCATCATATGTCATTGGGGTCCGACTGGACTGGAAGCAGTATTGGATGGGGAAAGTCAATGACTGGTCAGAGAAATCGTCAATGTGAGTCTAACAAGATGTAATTACACGTAATCACTCATATGACATACAGAGCCTGTGTACCTGGTGGTCTACAGACTATATGGTAGACTGTATGGAGTGTAATATTTACAGTGTCTGTCAGAGCTGTGTACATGGTGTCTACACTATTATGTGTCACTGTATGATTGGTTTATATACAGTCTAGCCTAGCCCGTGTGTACACTCGGTGGCTTACCACTTTATGGTCGCACTTATTTGGCGGGTTACTATTGGTCTTTGTGTACCTGTTCAGTCATAGTGTAGGGGTATCTATTCAGTCACTCTGTGGTCGTGTGATTTGGTGGGTATAGTCAGGTCATATGTATAGTGTTGATTGGTAATGTAGGTGTAATAAGTTGAATTAGTTTGTGCTCTATGTTGGTAGCAGTATGTGAAGTGTGAGGGAGTGTATGGGTGAGGTAATGACTCCTGAATTATCTAAATTATCTAACAGCATTTCTTGTACATGGTGTGGTCACGGGGGCAGGGAGAAGAGGTGCGGGGGGGGGCCATCAAAAGTTTGTCTGTTGGGGCCTGGTTTTAGTTACGCACAACTGGGCTGCGGACTGGTGTTTGGGAACCCTGGTTTAATTCTTTTCAACCTCTCTAGTAATACTCATAAGCACAAAACTATATAAGATATTCTGATATGCTTGTGCAATATGTACTGAGACTGTTGAAAATTAAGGTTAACGAGGTAATTTCCAAAGGCACGATGCACTTCTCTTCTCCTTACGGTTAATTACTCTTGTAAAGGGAGAGATGATCTCGCACCAAAGAAGTGCTTTCAACCCTGTAGGAAAACAATAAATAAATGATCGTTTTCCAAAGCTTATATTGCGTAGTTCTTTTTTTGTTTGTTAAGGAATCACCGCAAATTGATTGTTATCTATGTCTTCTGTCCTCTCACTCTGGTTTCCAAGGTGACGCCGACCTGATGTCTTCTCCCGCCGTGAGAGCTTGTTTGTTATCTGATCGTTTCAGACAAAGTAAAGGCCTGTTAATTACTGTGTTTGTGACTTAAGGGGGCGTTCAACCGGCTATTTCGGCGCGGCGGAATTGGTAGCCGTAGTCTGCGCGGTGAGTCTTTGACGCCATGCAGCTGGCGGCTCCAATTCCGACGCAGTAAATTACTGGATTACATCCACTGTTCTCATCGAGAAAGTGGCGGATTCCGATTGTCGCCTTTCCTTGCCGCTCGGGCAATCGGCCGGGCGGGGAGCAAAAGTTGACACCTGTACACTATGACCAAGGCGCAGAATCACCGATGTGGATGAGGGCAAGTCATTTGAGGGCGGGGCCGGCACCCCCCGCCCCTTATTCAAGCCGGGAATTTGTCGGAGCGCTTATCCGGCTGCAATTTTCGGCCTTGAATAAGCCGTGTGATACACTACGGCCTAACTCAGAAGCGTCCCTGTCTGAAGGGCAGGAGATGTTATCTAATTAGCTGAGGTCTGAATACATGGAGCTCAATATGCTAATGCCAAGAAGCTTGACCACGGAAGTGAGACTGAGCAAAAGCCAGCAGTATTTCTAGATTTATGCATCACTAGATGAAACTTTGAGATGAGACAACCCCCTTTAGAAGTGTTGTTAATCATCATATATGTATCGACATTTAATTGGGTTACCATGAAAAAAAAAAATTGTGGACTACTGTTGACTTGTGAACAGAAGAGTTATGGCTCTTTAAAAGGAAGTATGAAAAAAATAAAATAAAAAAAGAATAAAGTGCTGCAGTGTCATGAAGAGGTTCTAATATACCAGGAATATAAACAGCTCGGATATCTATGGGGCATGAATGTTGTCTTGCACCTGGTTAATGCCTCACTAAAAAACAAAAGTACTGAAAAATACGGCATTGTTGCCCGCAATCACAGCGCACATACGCGGCCAATTGTCAGTCCGCATCTCTCAGACTCTAGACAAATATTGAAGTGTTTGCTCGGCTGGGTGACCATCGAGGGGCTATGGATTCACAGCTGCTCATAGGTAGAGACGAGAGCATAGATAAATGCGATGCCTCAAGCAGGGAACCCGAAAAAGCCGGCCAAATACAAACATTGGCGTATCCATTACCTTTCTAGAACTGGAAAAAAGGCAGCTGTTCTTTTGCTCTGTTAAACGTTAAACCAGGCATTCCAAAAGCAACGGCGTCTTATATTCCTCTCAAGACAAAAACTAAGCAAATTATAAGGTGTAATTGATCCGTGAGCAAAAAGTTGAAATAATGGTTTTATTACATAAGACATCATTGCTAAAAGGACAGCACTGGAGGAAGACCCCTTGCTATTCTGACCTACAGAGAGCTTTAAAAAAAAGTATGTCTCACTAAATGGTTTCTAATCTTAAGGGGTTGTCTCACTACAAGGATTGCTTTTTATGTTAAAGATCTTGCAAAAACAAGTGACTTTGCCATATATGTCCATTATCAGTGTCCTACCTATTCCTAGATATCCCCTCTTGTATGGGCTGCATCAGCTCCTCAGGTCACTATAGCTACAGACCTGTTTGATCTCTCCTGATAGGCTGTCAGCACTGGTTGCTATAGCTACAGACCTGTTTGATCTCTCCTGATAGGCTGTCAGCGCTGGTTGCTATAGCTACAGACCTGGCTTCTACTGCAGCCTAGTAGAAGCCAGTAAACACGCCCCTGAATTCAAAATGAAACCAAGAAAACAGGACTGAGGTAAGATGAATCAATGTAGTGAGACAACCCCTTTAACAGGGAACCTGTCACATTGAAAATGCTCTCATCTGCCAGCAGCATGTTACAGAGTAAGAAGAGCTGAATAGATTGATCTATAGTATTGCAAGAAATGATTTACTAGAACCTGCAATCTATTAATTTAAATTTCTGCTCAGTTGAGGGTTAAGGAATCCATTGGGTGGTCCTAATCAATGATTGGCATAGTTTTATGTACTGTATGTGTGCAAACAGAAATACTTATGACTGATAAGACCGCCCACTGGACTCCTTAACCCAGAAAAAGCAGGGATATAAATGAATAAAATGCAAGTTCTACTAACGCTTTCCCCACAGAACTATGTATCATTCTGCTCAGCTCTTCCTGCTCCCTAGCATGATGCAGGCAGATCATATAAGTATTTTCAATGTGACTGGTTAAAGGGGTTGTCTCACTACATTGATTCATCTCACCTCAGTCCTGTTTTCTTGGTTTCATTTTGAATTCAGGGGCATGGTTAAATGGCTTCCATTTGGCTGCAGTAGAAGCCAGGTCTGTAGCTATAGCAACCAGTGCTGGCAGCCATCAGTAGAGTTTCAAACAGGTTTGTAGCTATAGTGCCCTTTGAGGAGCTATGCAACCCATACAAGAGGGGATATCTCAGAATAGGTAGGACACAGTTAATGGACATATATTGCAAAGTGACTTGTTTCTGTAAGATATTTAACATAAAAAGCAGCAATCCTTGTAGTGAGACAACCCCTTTAAAGAAAATGTAATACAGGCAGTTACGAACATCCGACCAGAATATAACTCATAGGTAAGTACATAGGCTATAGTTTGACGGGACTCGGAGCACAACGTCAGTGTAGGAGCCACAACCCTTTTACTTTATCCCAGGCCTCTTGGATTTCTGAGGCTCCTTTATCGGTGTTGCATGCTATACGCTGCAGCCATCTACACATGTGCCACCAGGCTCTCTTCCTTCAAATGTGACCCGGAAAAAGGCCAACCCAGTCCAAAACCTCACCCGTATATCTGGACTTATAACATTGCCATTTACAGCATCTCACTTGATGGTTGCCCCATGGAGAGTTACTATACCTGTTAACCTACATGTCTGCTCTAAATACATAATATACATTTCATGAACTAAAGATGAGCATTTACTGAAGCCTTATAGGGGAATAAAAATCCTCCTCCTGATCCCCCCTACCCCCACAACACACACACTCACATAGCAAAGGTGTACGAGAACAATATTTCCTTGAAGAACAGTAAGGGAGGTGACATTTCCTGAGAGTAACACATAGAGTAAAACAAATGTTACAGACGGGCGGGGCTTCCCTATAGTATAGAAAAAAAAAAAAAAACTGCTGGAGTTACACTAAAAAAATCTACCCGTTCTGACGTACATACGTTCACCTGTCAGGTTGTTTATGCTGCCCCATCTAAGAGCAGGATATGATACAAGGAGAGAAGCTGAGATCTGTGATATATAGGGTTATATGATAGAGGAGAGAAGCTGAGCTCTGTGATATATAGGGTTATAGGTAGAGGAGAGGAGCTGAGCTCTGTGGTATATAGGGTTATATAAATAGAGGAGCTGATCTCTGTGATTTATAGGGTTATATGAAGAGGAGCTTGAGCTCTGTGATATATAGGGTTATATGATAGAGGAGCTGAGCTCTGTGATATATAGGGTTATATGATAGAGGGAGAAGCTGAGCTCTGTGATATATAGGGTTATATGATAGAGGAGAGAAGCGGACGGGATATATATGAGTTATATGATAGAGGAGAGGAGATGAGCTCTGTGATATATAGGGTTAACGATAGAGGAGAGAAGCTGAGCTCTGTGATATATAGGGTATATGATAAGAGGGAGAAGCTGAGCTCTGTGATATATAGGGTTATATGATAGAGGAGAGAAGCTGAGCACTGATATATAGAGTTATATGATAGAGGAGAGGAGATGAGCTTATATATCACAGAGCTCAGCTTCTCTCCCTCTATCATATAACCCTATATATCACTGAGCTCAGCTCCTCTCCTCTATACATAACCCTATATATCACAGAGCTCAGCTTTCCCTTCTATCATATAACCCTATAATCACAGAGCTCAGCTTTTCCTCTATCATATAACCCTATATATCACAGAGCTCAGCTCCTCTATCATATAACCCTTTTCTTCTCAGAGCTCAGCTTCTCTCCTCATCATATAACCCTATATATTTTCAAGCTCAGCTCCTCTCCCTCTATCTATAAACCCTAATATATAACAGAGCTCAGCTTCTCCCTCTATCAAAAATAACCCTATATATCACAGAGCTCACTTCTCCCCTCTATCATATAACCCTATATATACAGAGCTCAGCTTCTCCCCTTATCATATAACCCTTAAAATATCCACAGAGCTCAGCTCCTCTCTTTTATCATATAACCCTATATATCAGAGCTCAGCTTATCTTGTCTATCATATAACCCTATATATGCCCCCTTTTTTTTTTTTTTTTTAGCAAAGGTAGATACATAAATCCAGAATTTTATCATGGCTGCATGAAGGAAAGCAGCCTATAGGGAGTCACCTTATATTCAATCAGATTAACTGTGTAGAAACTACCGAGGTATAGAAGATGGATCCGGCGTTTCTTGCCGTACACCGGCGCTTCATCAGATACAGCGAG
Organism: Phyllomedusa bahiana; assembly: GCA_025379985.1. Lineage (NCBI taxonomy): Eukaryota > Metazoa > Chordata > Amphibia > Anura > Hylidae > Phyllomedusa > Phyllomedusa bahiana. The sequence continues at coordinate 63,392 of JAODAL010009162.1, forward strand.
AAACGAGTTATTTTAGTGTTTATATGGAAAAGGTTTAAACGCTCTTTTCACAATTTTTTATTAGAATACTTTATTTGAATATATCCTCGTATCCGAGAGGAAGCATTTGTTATAGAACAGGGCACCGGATCCATCTTCTATACCTCGGTATTTTCTACATTGTTCGTACCCGTTGCCGTGCGATCGGTCTCAGAGTGAAGGATCAGCGGCTGCCGTTTGGAAGCTCGGAGAGAGCCAACCATGCGGCTATGAGCGTTGTGCCTCTATATTATATGCACAACAGCATCACCATTTTATTCTTACTTTTTCCAATTTGGACATACTTCACCATAGACCCTCTTTTTTCTCTTTTATTTCCCAATCAGATTAACTTATATAGGTACAATTTTCTGTCATAAACCACCATTAATAACCTCTATACTATTCTAGGCCATATCATTATAAATATTGCATAATCAGTGTTAGCTCCTTCCCCCTAGACCATCAGGGAAACTAAGTTACTGAACATATGAGGGATATTACCAGCAATACTAGGACTAGTGCCTAAGCAACCTATGCAAAGATGAGTCATGTAGATATCATGAGTTGAGAAATTGACTCTGTTTGGGAGTGAAGGGAAATTTTTTTGGTCTTGGCTCTGGCACCACCACACTTGGATAATCTTCTTAAAAAATCCTACTCTTGGTGGATACATAATACATTACCCTGTTTCCCCGAAAATAAGACAGCGTCTTATATTATTTTTTGCTGCTAAAGATGCACTATGCCTTATTTTCAGGGGCTATAACTTATTTTTCCACAATAAATTATAGCATGCTATACTAGTGTGTGTGTATATATATATATATATATATATATATATATATATATATATATATATCTTAAAGTTTAGAGTTACAAACCATAGGATATATGTATGTAACTCCTATAACGTCATATAAAACATGGAGGGATATATTGGATTTTTGGAAGCAGTAGATGCTACAGCTATGTACAAATCAAACATTTTACGATTTGGAGTGTTGGGTTTTAGGCGGTGGAATCTTGACTCCTAAAGTATGTTGAGATTCCTGTGGATATCGCTAAAAATGCAGGACCTTGACAAGGTCACTTTATTATTTGGTGAGGGGCGAAGCGGCGACAACTTCTTAGCATTCCTGTTGAAAAGAATGTTTGCACCTTCAGAGAACCACGGTCATGAAACAGTCACACTAAGGGCATCTGTAAGAAGATGGTCGTAAAGGGCAACATTGGCTGGATACAAGACTTCCGGTTATGCCACCAGTGTGTGATAGGTGTGGGTCCTACAACTATCTGGAGAACGAGCCCCCAAACCTCTCCATTACCCTGCTTCCCCGAAAATAAGACAGCGTCTTATATTATTTTTTGCTGCTAAAGATGCACTATGCCTTATTTTCAGGGGCTATAACTTATTTTTCCACAATAAATTATAGCATGCTATACTAGTGTGTGTGTGTGTGTGTATATATATTATTTATAAAAATATTATATAATATTTATATACTTAAGTTAGAGTTACAAACCATAGGATACATGTATGTAAAGGACATTTAGGCAGCTGCAGTGACTTATCTCAAAGGATGGCAAATGTGACATGCTGGGACTTGCACACTTTCTGTCTCCTGTCCTGGGATGTTCGGGACCTGTGGTGACATGACAGTCACATGACCTCCCTGCACAGATCCTTCAACACTCTGCTACAACAATATGTCCCAAGGCCATTTCTCGGGATGAGCCGGGCTTGGGAACACCCGTGCCCCCCCCCATCTTTCTCTCTGCCCACCCTTAGGGACAGCCCTGTGTATGGGGAGCTGCAGCAATGATTTCCGCTATGTCTTATTTTCGGGGGGTGCCTTATATTAGGGAATTCAACAAAATATCTGCTATGTCTTACTTTCGGGGTGTCTTATTTTCAGGGAAACGCGGTATGAAAAGAGAGGTGGTCGGGACTCCCACATTGAAATCAAAAGGAGTTCCAAGTACAGCTGCTCAAAACAGATAAGTTTTGTGGCTCTCTCTCAAGATACCCAGAAGTGGGACCTGCACCAAACAGACATTGATGGCATACCTTGCAGTATGCCAACAATGTCTGAAATGGGAGAAACCTTTAATCTTTTTTAACAATCTTCCAAACCTAAAAGATGACATTCTCGGGAAATTGGGGCAATCCTTGGTAAGAACAGTGTTTAAAGGGGGTTGTCTGGTTCCTATTAAAAACAAATACTAAGCTCCTGGTGCCCTATTAAAGAAAGAAAAACCAAAGCAGAAACACCTATATTCGCCTTCCTCCGCTCCAGCAGTGGATCTCAATGATCTTCTGGTAACCTGCTACTTCTTCCAAACCGGGACGTGACCACTACAGCCACCGATTGGCTGCAGCGCTCATGTGCCTCTATTTACATAACTGTTTGAAGTAGTTGACTTCTAGACTTTGATGTAAGCAGAGGGACATGACCACCGCAGCCAACTAGTGACTGCAGCGGGGGCGTCCCCGTTCAGAAGTACAAGCATGAAAACAAAAGAGCACAGATTCTGTTCTATGGGAGTTTGGAGTACAGGTGAGCGGGTTGTTCAGTTCAGCTGTAGTCAGAATTCTCATAGAACAGAATGGAGATTCGTGCCCAGTTAAGACCAACTCTCCATTCTCAGCCAAGACTTTCAGGGTCCATTCACGAGATAGATGTGGGTCTCAACTCAGGGACCTGAACCTATCAGACTTTGATGACATATTGATAGCCATCAAAGTGCATGATGGGAACACCCTTTTAAAGGGGTTTTGCCATAAAGGCATTTGATTCCTTGTTTGTCCTGCTTCAGCTTTCAGAGTGCTCAAAAGGTGGTGTGAATGATTTGTTTTAACTGCATATCATGTGACCCAGCAGGTTTGACATCACCATGCCTTTCCACACTGTGTCCTCGCTCTAGTCTGTTTATGTAAAGAGCTGTGAGTAGCTACAATGTAGCTTAATGGATAGCACTTCTGCCTTACAGCATAGGGGTCCTAGGTTCAAATCCCTGCAGAAGCCAAACATGTGGGGTGGGGTTTCTCAATGCACCTACCTGACATTTCTTTTTTCCTTTTATTTATTTGCACTATGTGACTAATTACTAAGCAGTACATAGGACAGGAGTAGAATGACAGCACCTGGGGTGAAACACTCATTCAGCAGTGAGTGTGTGTGATTACTAAGCAGGGAATGGATGAACAGTAGCTGCCTGAGAGGAGTGGTGATGTCTGAGCATGTGTGACCAGGACTGAGGCGTTCTTATCCCTGGTCGTATCAATTAGAGACGAGTTGAACACTATGGATTACTAAGGGAGCAGCTAAAACAAAAATGGTGCAGAATTTTTAATAATGATAAAATGTTCATTATTTAATTTGCAGGCTTTTCACGTCAATTTTACTTTGTGACAAAACCCCTTTAATGCTGCCTCTATGATCACTATAATGGCTATAGCTGTCACTACTGTTATATGTCCTTCTACCTCTGATAGCAGTACTACTAAGTCTACTAAAACTGCTACCATTAAGTCAAAGGGAATAACAAATTCTGTTGTGTGCCATCACTACTTTCACCCCAACATCTGCTGGTACTATTACCGTATTACTACCTCTACTGTAATAGTCACCCCAACTACTGTTCCTGTAATCAGTGGTAACACCTGCTGTAATTGTTAGGGTATGTGCACATGGCGTATTTGCGGGGCGTACATCAGCGTGTATTTGCGCTCCAATACACCCCAAGTACGCCCTGCAAATACGGTAAAATAATAGCACTCATTAAAAGCTTATGCGCCGGGGAAAACTCAAGTGAATGGGGGCTGGCACAGAGCACCTTAAAAGTACACGCTGGCCAGCGCATACGTCTAAAACACCAGTCGTATAACGGCAAGCACAGTATGCATCGCTATACGCTGGAATTACGCCATGTGAACATACCGTCATACTGTTACTGTAAATATTGATACTACCTCTGCTGTAATTGTTACCTTCTCTACAATTACTTTTACTATAGCCATTGATACTATCTCTGCTGTAACTATCAAGGTAAGTCCACACGGCAAGGGTTTTCAGATTTGAAAACCATCTTAAACCCGACTGTCAACCATCCCCATAGACCTCAATAAAAAATCCAAACTGTAGTCTATACAGCTCGGATTTTCTGATGGTCGGATCTTAAATCCAAAAACCGTCTAAAAATCTTGGAACATGCACAACCTCCACTTGGTTTTAAGACGGCAAATGTACTGTTCAATGGTTATGGAGACATCCGAATCCGCAAACCGTGGCCAGAAACCGACCCTCTTTCTGTTCAAAAAGCGATAAAATACTTAAGTATTTTATCTATGTCATGTGGCTGTACCCTTACCTTATCTACTACTGTTGTACTACCTTAGTTGTCAATGAGCCAGTTCTCTTCTCAGAAGGAGTTCACACCGCATATTTGTAAGCCAAGATCAGGAATGGGTCCAAAACTCATGACCCTGTGCAGCGCCTATCTCTGCGCCGCGCCTCCCTTCACACTGCCAGGAGCCGGCGCGCCGTGTCATGTGGGGCCTCCCTCCAGGGCTGCGCTCCCACGTCCGGCCCCGCTCTTGACCCTGTGCAGCATCCTATCTTTGGCCGGACGCCATCTCAACCCCCCATGTCGTCCCCAATAACGACCTCTGAACATAGATTAGGATGTAGTTGCCACAGCAAGGCCATTTTTTAACATAACATTAAACACAAAACATTATAAACGAATGAGTATAAGCCCCCCTATACCCATTCGAACCGTACATAACCACCTTCTCCTAAAACAAGACCTTCTATAACCACTTGGGGCTGAGTCCTTGGAGTTACCATAACCCCCCGACCAAGCCTGGCGACCATTTCCAAGCAGTAGCTCAACCCTCAGCCATCACATACACAAGCCCAAGGTGCACCAACCACCGTCAGGTGCTCCACCACAGTTCCCCTGCTCCCAATGACCAGCCCTGCTGAGCCCAAACCTTCGCCAGACCGTCACTTCCAATTAGGAGCCCAAGCCAAAACCTTATTTCCCTACCACCAAAATTCACTGACCTCCAAGGACCCCCAACCCCGCCATAATAGCAAAGCGCTCATGACACCTATGATTGCAACTCGCCCCACCAGCCCCAACGCTCTCTCCAAACCCTCTCCAACCACAAATCTAACCCTACTGCATTCAGGTGGACCCCATCGTCCCTCCAGAAGTCACCTTCTCTGGTCTCCAATTCCCTGTGACGCACCACAAACCCCCCCCCCGTTCCGTTTAACAAAACGCGTGACAAGACCGATTCACTTTTATCAAACCCCGTCCTGTTAAGACCCATGGACCGAACCGCACTGGACGCCACGACCACCGCCATAGCATATCGGCACCAAACCGTTATCAGCCCGGATTACTTCGTCCTCCGATAACCGCAAAAAATCATACCTATGTTCCCTAATCCATTCCCGGGTCGGGCGAGTTCCAAATCATTCCCCCCAACATGAAATACCAAACGACGTCCTGAGAACGTCCCACTGGGCATGCCTCCTGGAACCGCGTCAACACCTGGTTCCATACCATTCACACGCCTACCGATCCACCGGACTTCTTTCTCGCCGACTCCCTCGGATTCCCAACTGGAGACCACTGTGCTCGCAAAGTCCGCTCGCTGTGCCCCCCCAATGCACCAACGAGTCGCCAAAGATCCATACATACCGAATGGGACCCACCTTAAAACAAAAGCACAAGCACATAAGATACACTATCAAAAGCCACAAATCGTGACCCACATTAACCAGAGCTGTAATTGCATAAACCGACCCCTCCCAACCCTCCCTACATTTTAAGCTCCTTCGGCATTCCTGACCATGCACCCACCCACTCTCCTCTCAAACCTTGAGGCCCTGACTAGAAGCGGCCTATGTAAAGGTCGAAACTGATCTCCCTAACAGTGTTGAATCCAGCCCAAACTAGCCGCCTACGGTGGCCGCCCCAAAACGAAAGGAATGGGTGCGAATTGGGCCAGGGTTCCTTAACCCAAATTCCAATAAACAATGTCGGAAAACCGACTGGAATTGGAACCGAGATAGAAATACCCATCCTCATTCACTAATAATGGGCCGAGGCTGCCCCGACACCTGCTCCCGGTAATGACCCAGACACCCGCACCGGGCACATTATCCGCACCTTTGCACACGACCCACGCCAGCCAAATTCCTCTTTTTCCCCTCCCCCCTTTGATCTGCTCATAGACTTCCTCCTCGACAGTTCCACCCCGTCTTCCCGAAGCTGCACATACCTCATGTGCGTAGCCCCACCCAGCCACCTGTTTTACTAGGAGAAACAATTCCCCAATACCCAAAAGCCCCAAAGAACGCTCAACGATAAGGCTAGCCGAAACAGCCCTCCTCCCATAACGATGAACACACCACACCGAGCCATAACGGACCCAATCGCGTCCAGCCAACTGAATACCACCACCGGGCACCTCCCATCTCACTGAGGCTGCGCCCCCTCCTCAAACCCTTTAAATGCCTGCTGACCCATAAATGACTTCGTACGTCCCTCCAATCCTCGTGCCTATAAAGCCAAAGCAAGCCAGAAACCAGCGCGGAAACCTAGTAGCACCGACCAAACAGCCCCTCCATTGACCGCATGGCCAACAAAGCAAAAGAAGAGAGCGACACGCCCTCTCTTCCTCCGATGTAATCGGCCCGAGAACGCCTCCAACTCAGAGCGCTCCCACTAACACCCATGAAGCAGAGTACGATCTCCCACGTCCCCCGTGTTACAGACACCTTAGTCAACTGATCCGGGTAACAGTAACCACACTCCACAACTCCTTGGGGCATTCTCCACACACCGATGGTCCGCTGCATCCAGGAGCCATGACCGAAACCTCTGCCTACTGTGAACGAGATAGACGTAGCCAAATCGTTCTGCACCCCCGGCAAACGTGAAATAGCCACCACCCACATGTTCAAACCCAGACAGCGTAGAACTATCTGCCGAAGCAAATGACCACCGGCGGGTAGGAACCGACAGAGAGTGTTAATGCCTGAACCACCCCCAAATTTGTCAACCAAAGAATGGAAACCTGACTTTCTATTCCGCATCCTATCCCCCGCCAAATTTCCACAACCACCGCAATTACAATTTGAAAAAGTTCCAAATAGGCGGGCAGGATTCCTTCACTAATCCCCACCTCTCAACCCAGCTGAGCTGGCCAACAACGCCAGCGCTCCACTCGCCTTAGGCAGAATGCCCCGTATCCTACCCCGCCCGCCGCGTCCGTATAAATATCAATTCGCGAGTTACTTCAGCTGCCAACATTCCAATATCAGGGACCGACCATTGTAATTGCCCTGATAGAAAGGACAGCCACACACTCATAAGATCCTCCTCAGGTCAACCGTAACCTGATAAAATGATGTTGCCCCCCTTACGGCGCCCGACGTGCAAGGCCGCAACCTGCGACAAAAAGACCCTGCCCATCGTATAATACTACAAGCGACAATTTAATTTTTTCGCAACAAAAAAAGATTGCAACTCCCTCAGGGTGACCTTCTTCAATGCCAAAAACCTTTTAACCTCTCTTTTCAACAACTTCAACTTCTCTCCAGTAGCCATCATTCCATTGCTCTGAATCTATCGTATCCCCAAAAAATTCAGGTGGATGAGGGACCCTCCGTCTTGTCCGGGGCCTAACGGACCCACCACAAGGCCCTCCACCCATAGTCATGTTAGCCAGCAGCGACCCGCACACCCCAGAGTCCACTGGGCCAACACACAGAAAATCATCCAAATAATGGATAATGGATGAAAGCCCGGACACGTCCCTCACCACCCATTCCAAAAAGGAGCTGAACGTTTCGAAATACGCACATGAGATGGCACAACCCATCGGCAAACACCTATTCGCAAAAAATTCTCCCTCTCAATAACACCCCAACAACCTCACGCTGTCCGCATGGACCGACAACAACCTGAAAGCCGACTCTATATTGGTCTTAGCCATCAGGGCCCCTTTACCATACCGCCGCACCCAATGAACCGCCGCGTTAAAAGACGTGTATTCGACCGAGCACAATGCCGGGTCAATCCCTTTGGGAAAGACAAGTGGTGAATTAACCTAAACTTGTTTGGTTCCTTCTTTGGAACCACTCCCAACGGGGAGACTATAAAATCCGAACAAGGCACCTCCGCAAACGGACCTGCCAACCTGCCCAACTGAACCTCCTTGGCCAGCTTCTCCGAAACTACCTCCGGGTGCAACATAGCAGACCTCAAATTCTTCAACGTGAACGGCACATCGTGCGCCGGTGGTGGAATCCTAAAACCAATCGTGAAACCCTCACGCAACAACAATGCACCCCGCTGATCCGGATACCTATTTAGATACGGTACCATCGCGGCCACTCTCACCGGAGTCTACCCCCTGCACAGCACTTGCTCCTTTTCCCCTCCCTCGCCGGAAGCATTTGGATGCTCCATGAGAGGTCGCGCTGCAGACCGAACAGATGTGCTTGAAGCGACAACTGCCCCCGAATCTACACTGGCTGTCGTTGAACTGCCAGCAAACCCCAGTCTCATTCTCCTGTTGATTTGAGCCGCCACCTGAAGCGGCTCCTCCATACCGCCCGGAACCTCCGGGCCCTCCCTGAAAGGAATGCCCGTATCTCGTCGGTGCCATCACCCTCAGCCATAGACCTATATCCTTATGGTCCCAGCGTATGGAAGGGCGAACTGCCTTCCGCTGCCGGAACTGTTCATCGTATCGAAGCCAAGCCTGGTCCCCATACACTCTATAAGCTTCTCCGATTGCGTCCATATCGCAGAACAACCCAGAACAATTCTGCGGAGCTTTCTCCCCAATCACACTAGCCAGAATTGCAAACGCCTGCAACCAATTCTGAAACGTTTGCGGTATAAGCCGCCATCTCTTTTTTTCTTCCTCCTCCTTCTTACCTACATCCCTTTTTCCTTTTTCTAAATTTAATTTTTCCAGAGGGAGGAGAGAAAAAATCTGAAGTGAAAGTCCAGTTGTCCTTCGATCCGTGCTGCTCCCCCGCTCTACCGCCTCCACTTGCGCCTGGCCCCGCACTACGCGGACCGTTGACCACATCTGTGACGCCGGGATCCCCGATGTGCTCTCTTCTGCCCTGGAGACATCAAGAGCCGCTCGTCCTCCTCTTGACCCTGGCGCCAGACCGACATCCGCGCCGCTGTCCATGACGTCCCCTCCAACTGAAACCACCGACCGCCCACTCCCTCTGCGATTTCTAGTGACTGGCCCGACCGGAACCTCGCCAGAACCGCTCACCGCCTCCCGCGTCTCTGTGTCGACAGGAGCCCTGGCAACTGCTCCCACAGTACCGTGGAGGCCGCCGCCGTGCTCCGCTGGGCCCGCCCGCATTCTCTGATTCCTTCCAGACTGAGCGGGGCGTGCACGAGCCACTGCCCGCTCCCCTCGGCCTGAAGGGTCCCGTGAGGGGCTCTGCCGGCGCATGCGGGCCCTGGGGGTAACGTCCGGGCTCAGTCGCATTGGTAGCCTAGTGCGGCGCCTGGGTGGTCCAGAGGCCCCAGAAACATCCAGAGGTGAGGCAGGGGGTAAGGCCCCAGACCCTCCCCCCAACGCTACCTGCACTTGCTGCTCCAGCCACTCCTGCCCCCTGTCGCCAGCAGCTCTCCTAAGCTGCTCCAATAGCACATCTACTGCCGCCATAATCCTAACAGGAACCGCGCCGCACAACACAGAGACTCACTCTAATTGTCTCTGCGCTGAACTGTTCCCGCGCGGCGCGGGGAGGCGGTTATATAGTTCGCCCGCTCCCTCCGCGCGTCACCCGTCGCACGTCACGCACCGCGCCTCTCTTCACACTGCCAGGAGCCGGCGCGCCGTGTCATGTGTGGCCTCCCTCCAGGGCTGCGCTCCCGCGTCCGGCCCCGCTCTGAAGCTCAAGTTTTTTTCAATGATACTTTTTTGCCCTCTGTAGTCTTCACTCCTGGTTTTGGCTTAGAGATACCGCTGAGGAATAAGTCTCAAAAAACACAGTGTGAACTAAGCCTAAGGGCTCATCCTCACGGCAAAGGACAAATACCAGTCGGTTTATCCGACCGGTATTTGTCCTGTTTTAGTGCTTTTCCCACAGCCGCCGGGGGACAGCTTTTCTCCGCAATGAGCAGACAAAAGCCCTCCCTTTTCCTATTGATACATTCATATTCCGTCCAAAAACCGGACCGAAGAATGAACATGTTCAATGTTTTTCGGGCGGCCAGCGGTTTGAAAAACCTCTGGGTGGAAAACCCGTGCAGTGGGGACTGTTGCACGGGTTTTCCCATAGCGGCCTGGTGTGTTAGTTTGCGGCCGGTTCTTCAGACTGTCTGCAAAACCGCAAACCGTCTGAAAAACCGGCCGCAAACTGGTGTCGTGGGGACATGCCCTAAGGGTGCTCCTGCTGTCTGTTCACCATGGCTGTGATTGCTGCCACCGATGTCGACATCTACAAAACTGTTTAAAGGGTTTTCCCTAGATGTAAATTAGGATGTGCTGCAGTTCCTCTCAAGGCCTCTTTGTTCTATGACTCTAGGAGGGCATAGTGATTAGAACCCACACTGGACAGGCCATGGATCGGCCACCACTTATCCAGTGAGAAAACCCCTTTATGACATGCTGTAAAAGGGTATGGCTATGTTCACACGGCGCACATTTTGCTGCGTATTTGCGCTCTAATACGGGCGAGATGCGCGCCGAAATTACTGTAATCAATAGCTCTCATAGAGAACTATGGATTACGCCTTCTCTCCTCTCTCGTACAATACGATCGTATTGTACGCGCGTGGAGATAAGTGACATGTCAATTATTTGCGGCGAATATGCGCCGCGAGTAATGCATGTCAATGGGGCCGGCGGACTGCCGGGTACGCGCGTATCGGCACAAGCTCCCGAAAGACACGATTTACTGTATGCGCCGCAGTATATTGTGTGAACATAGCCTGTGTTGACACGGCGTTTTGGGATACACATCCCAAAATGCTGCGTCGATCAGATCCTAAACAGATCCAATACACAGCTGCGTGTTTGGCTGCTGTTGGATGCAGTAGGATCGCACCCTATCATTTTAAACAGGGCTCCTGCTGCGTCTTTCGGACCAAGAATTGACATGTCAATTCTTGGCACAGATCCGAAAGACGGATCCGAAAGACGCAATGAGACACGCATCGGAGATCACTCGTGTGAACGCTGTTGCGTGTTTCACATTAAAAGCAATGTAAATTACATTGCTATTTGTTAGATGCGTGTTTGGGTCCGTTTGGGGTCTGACAGACAGAGCCAAACGCAGCTAAAAGCGTATGTAAACATGGAGTCAACACGCCGTGTGAACATACCCTAAGCATGCATTTCAAAGGTAAAACAACATTTTTACGAGCGTTTTCGTGTGCGTTTTTTCATATGATGTGTTTATTTTTTCTGTGTTTTGTTATATGCATTTTTTGCCATGTTATGCATAAAAAGATTCACCAAATTACACACCGATAAAGTACACTTATTTTTGTACGCTGCGGAATGTATCAAACAGCGCAAAAAATGCATTGATGGGTGAATATTACTAGGTGAATACAGTAAATGAATGGGACCCTTATGATATGTTTTGTAACACACATTTTGGCCAGTAATATGCATCAAAATACATGTCAAAGAATGCCACGTGAATATAGACATTAGATTTTAGGTGGTGGGACACAGAGGAGTGGTTTCAGTGAAAACATAGACTTAATAGGCTTTGCGTCCAGAGGATGCACATACAGTTAGTCCCCGGCGCTGGGCACGACTGAGTTGCGTGTAATGTTGGGAAATCTCTCACGGGCTGGTCAGAGCTAGTTTAGGCCGTTTTTCACACGGCTTATTCACGGCGGATTTGTGCGCCGTATTGAGCGCCACAAATCCGCCGTGAATACGGGCGGGACGGGGGCGGGGCCGGAGCGCGGGGGGCGCCGCTCCCGGGCCCCATAACAATGCATTGTTTACGGCGCGTCCGCGCCGTAATAATGTGCATGTCACTTTTTTCCCCCCGTGGGCGGATTTGCCGAGCGGGGAGGAGCGACGGATTCCACTGTTCTCTATGAGAGCAGTGGATTACCGTAATGACTCCGACGGATTGGCGCCGTATTGAAGCGCAAATCCGGCGCGGAATACGGCACCAATCCGTCGGCAAATAAGCCGTGTGAACGGGCCCTTAGAGGGTTGGATGTGGCCCGCGGGCCGTACAATGTCCAGGTCTGCTTAAGAGGCATCATAACGATGCTTTTACGTCCTCAGCTGGCCATAGACAGGATACTAGATGGGAACCTGTCCGCTACTTTATGCTGCCTAAATAACGGGCGGCATGAAATAGCTGCAGGTTACCTTGTCCCAACCATGTGGGTTTTATCCTGAAAATCTGTGGCATTTCAGGGTTAAACATCCGGTGAAGTTGGGCCAGGAGGATTGGGTCCGTTTTGCGGCTGCTCACTGTCCCCTCAGCTTAACAGACAGCTCTATCCCATGTTTGCCTATAGGGAGAGAGCTATCAGTTTAGCCAGGGGCGTAACTTTGATTCAAAAAGTGGGGGGGACCAATTTTCCCTCTTCCCCTATCTTCCTATCCATCCCTCCCTCCTTCACTCGCCTTTCCTTTCACTTCCCCACCCTTCCTTTCTCTCCCCTCCTTTCCCTGCAGTGAAGTTGTCCCCTCTAACCCAGCTAGGAGGGCTGAGGGGGTGCTGTTGAGCTCCCCCCAGCAGGTCCCGGCGGAGTCTTTAATGGCAAACACTTTTGGTGCAGTCCGTAAGGTTATGAGTGGAATTTTCTAATTACTGAAGTTTTAGAGCCGGACTGGGACTAAAAAGCACCCTGGCAATGGAACTGACCAGCCCCCTATAATATTTCCCCCTCTAGATGGAAATAAAAAATGTGCAATGCAGCAAATTTCTCTTAACCCCTCCCCCCCCATTCCCCATCACTACTCCATTAAATTTGTTTTACACACACACAACACACACACACACACACACAACAGCATGTGGAAAAAAAAACAACCCAACTCACTGTGCCCCTAGGAATCACTTATGTCACATACTGTACCCCAAAATTTATTTTATTGCATACCATACACCAGAAATGACATCCTCACTACACCCTAGAAATGAATTATATTTACACATGGGAGCCACAGAAATTACATTACTAACTGCACCTTAGAAATGAATTGCACATTGTGCTCAAGAAATATAATTCACTGTACCCCAAAAAATTTATTATATTACAGACTGAACCCTAGAAATAAATTAAATTACTCACTGTACTCCAGAGATTACATCACACCATACACCAGAGATTACATTACTCACTGTTTTTCGGCATTGACAGTGTTGTTTGCTTGTTGGAAATTGGGGGTGCATGCAAATGCAAAATTCTGATGAGCAAACGACCCAGACTGCCCGAGGCAGATTTCTGTGCATAAAACACCTCGAAGAAGTCTGTGTAGGCGCTGACAGTGCGCGGTGAAAATACTCAAGTAAAATCAGTGTCATCTAAACGACGACACTGATTTTACATAGGGTATAATGTAAATCAGTTTCCTGCCGGATTGGACGCCGGTTCGGAGACAGACACAGCACTGAATCCGCCACAGAATCCGCATTCATATCTGCCTTGTGAACGTACCCTAAGGTATGCTCACACGGCGTATAGTGGGGCATACTGTTTGCTCTGTTATATGCCGAGTGTTTTAGAAGTACGTGCTGGCCAGTTCACACTTCTAAAATGCTGCGGGGCCGGCTCCATTCACTTTAATTTTCCCCAGCGCGTAAGTGCAGGGAAGATGTGACTAGACACATGGCTGTACAGTATATACACATCTCACATTTACAGTACATACCCTACTCACATGCACACACAACGCCTAGCACCCTTGTCCCCTCCTTACCGATCTCCTGTAGTCTGGTGCAGTTGGCATTCGGCAAGAGCTTCCCTTCTTCTCGGATACGGGTTGAGCATAGGGGAAGTGTTATACAATGGGAGGGAAAGCTACAGCCCCAGATACAGAGTGTGCTGGACTGTGAGCAGCGTTCTGATTGGTGAAGCAGCCCCTGCTGACTCCTGATTTACCAATCACACTGATCTCACTCTGCAGTGACACTTGATGCTTCTGCCTACTCTGTCCCCCCAAGATGCACAGAAATATAGGAGGAGAAGGGTTAACCTCTTCATCTTCTGTGCTCTGCTCTCCCCACTTACTGTATTTTCATGCGTTCATATGGATTATTTTTTATTGAAGTGGCTAAAAAGTGGGGAGGGGGGGGGACCGTCCCCCTCCGTACCCCCTAAAGTTACACCTATGAGTTTAGCTGAGGGAGCGTGAAGAGTCTGCACAATGGACTCTTCTCCCTGACCGAGGCAGTTTACCCCATACCCGGCCTAACTTCACTGGGTGTTTTACTCTGAAATAGTATAGCGTAAAACCCATATGATTGAGACTGGGTAACCTGTAATGACAGGCAGCATAAAAGAGCTGCAGGTTACCCGGACCCAAACATCTGGGGCAGGGGAAACTGCAAAATGGGCTCATCTTTCCCAATTGCAGCGACCATAGCCTTTCAGGGTAAATTCCTAACGGTTGGGATCGGGTAGGCTCCAGCTATTTCATGATGGCCGTTGTTCGGGCAGGATAGATTAGCCAAAAGGATCCCTTTAGTGGGAAAAATTGCCTCCATTCCAGGATATATGAACTCTTATAGTATTTCCTGATTTTTGTTACAGACAGTGATAGAGATAAACTACTTCCACGACTACAACCGATACAGATTGTAAGGGCAAAGGATTTTAATGAGGAATTCAACCCGTATTCCAAGTGGGAATCCTCATTAAAACCCTTGTGTAATTGGACAGCTATTCATTGGAATGGCCAGTCCATGCCTTAGTTCGCACAGTAAACTACAGCACGGAGTTTTCACACAAAGAATTTAAAATCCATGGTGTGTAAAAAAAAAAAAGAAAATCAAAATACATGTCAATGAATGCAGCGTGAACTCAGTCATAGATGTTAGGGTACAGCCGCACAGCAGATGTAAAACGCCAGTTGGATGCTGTTTAAGAATCCAGGCGGTATTTTATCATCTTTTGAACGGTTTTGTCTGCGGTTTGCACATTCGGGGGTTTCCCCCCTTTGATTGAAAAGACGCCCCCTTTCCCGAAAACTGGGGGAGTTTGTTTTTTTTTGGAACAACAGCAGTGTGAAAATTTGGGCCCAGTAGGAAAACCATGCAGTTCGGGCTACTGGGTGGACTTTTTATTGGGTTACGGGTGGTTGTCGCCATTGAAATTAAAAAGAAAAACCGCGTTGGGGGGTGCCTTTTGATTTTGGGGGTTGTATCAAGGGTGCTTTCAGTGAAACCATGGACTTTACAGGCTAGATCCAAAACGCCTCAAATGCCCCCAGTTCATTGGTTCCTATGTAAAACAGCGCTGTAGTTCACACACAACGAGATTTTTACGTCCTTCTTTGGAAGTGGTTTTGAGCGCTGAAAAAGAAGCGTCATGTCAATTCTTGAAGCGTGTTTTAGGCGCGTTTCTCAGCGCGGTTTTTGGAGCGTTTTTCAATGCGTTTTTTGACCTGGCTATTAATTTGTATGGGTTTAAACCTTGTCCAAAACCTTGTTCAAAAACGCACTGAGAGATGCCTCTAAAACCTCTTCTGAAGAAGTGTGTTTCAGGTGAGGTTTTGACGCCATTTTGGGAGCGGAAACGCTCCGAAAACCACTTAAAAAACAGCGTCCAAATAAGCCGTGTGAACATACCCTAAGACCTGTCATAGAGAATCAAAACATATTCACAACACATCATTTGTCTGTAAACAAAGTCAATCCACATAAAGGGTATGTTCACACGATGTATTGGGGCATGTACAGTACGCGCCGCAATACATCGTGTGTCTCGGGAGCTCGCGCTGATCAGCGCGTTTTCCCGCGGCGCGGGGGTGGGGGTCCCAACAGCCCGTCGCCCCGATAGGCATAGACATGTCACTTATCTCCCCCCGTGGCGTATTGTGCAAGGGGGGAGAGGAGGCATAATCCATAGTTCTCTATGAGAACTATGGATTACCGGAATTCCATCACATCTCGCCCGTATTAGAGCGCAAATACGCAGCGAAATGCGCGCCGAAATTACGCCGCGTGATCATACCCAAATAGATTTTGCCAATAATATTTGGTTCTACTAGTATATAACAATAAAGGGCGAATACATAGAACTGCCAAATGCATTAAAGGGGTTGTCTCACTACATTGCTTCATCTCACCTCAGTTTCATTTTCTCAGTTTCATTTTTGATTCAGGGGCGTGTTTACTGGCTTCTACTGGCCTGCAGTGATGAACTGCTGAGCATACCAGGTCTGTAGCTATAGCGACCAGCACTGACAGCCTATCAGGATAGATCCAACAGGTCTGTGACCATAGCAACCTGAGGAGCTGATGCAGCCCATACAAGAGGGGATATCTAGGAATAGGTAGGACACTGTTAATGGACATATATTGCAAAGTGACTTGTTTTTGCAAGATCTTTAACATAAAAAGCAATCCTTGTAGTGAGAAAACCCCTTTAAGTCATATATATAATTTTGCTATCAGTATATAAAATGTTTGCAACTATCAGGGACTTATTTCCCAGAGTTGGTCTTAAAAGTGGACAAAAGGGGTAAGGCGATCAATATCATAATTCTGATATTTACATTTTTGTGGTTTCGTTTTATTTAGGGCTTGGCACATTTTCTCCTGATAGTTGCAAACATTTTATAGGCTGATAGCAAGATTACATATAGGATTTAAGGCATTTGTGAGTTCTATGTACTCACTCTTTATCTCTATATACTTGTAGAACCAAATATTAGTGGCAAAATCTATTGATGTGGATTGCCTTTGTTTGCAGACAAATGATGTGTTCTGAATACGTTTTGATTCCCCATTACAGGTCTTACTGTTTTACCACCGTCCTCTGAATGGTTGAACTTTGATGCTTTTTTTATCTATTCTTATAGTGAATGTAATAAAAATTATTTTTCTATACTTTATGCTGGTATGGGTAGTTACAGTATACTATCTGAGTAAAATTATTTGAATGTGGGTTATGCCGGCTTGGCAATACGATTCATAGTGTTGATAATGTAATTTACATGTCTGTTAGGTTATGTTCACATGGCGTTATTGCGGCGCGCATTTCGCCGCATATTTCAGCTTTAATACGCCCGACATGCGCCCCGCAATTACGATAATTCATAGCTGTCATAGAGAGCTATGAATTACGTCCGTCTCCCCCGACGTACAAATCACTTGTATTGTACGCTGGGGGAGAGAAGTGACATGTTGCTTCTTTGCGGAGCTTATGCGCCATGGATAATGGCAGTGAATGGGGCCGGCTGGGGGCTGCCCCCCGTGCTTGGAAGTACGTGCTGAACAGGGCATACTACTAAAACACACGGCGTATTGTGGCACGCACAGTACGCACCCCAATATGCCGTGTTAACATACCCTTAAAGAGAACCTCGCAGCTACCTTATGACGTGGTGCATAAAAAAAAGGAGAAAACGCCCCCCCGCAAACATATGTATTCTTTTAAGTGGATTCTCGTCAGATCCATCTCCAGCAGGCGCGATACAGGTAAGTCCAACTGAAATGGGGCTAGCACATATCCAAATCAAAAGCAAATACCCCATCTGTAAAGTAAAAATCCTTTAAAGAGGAAAACGTGTCGTATTTTTTTGGGTGAGCATACCCTGAGGCTCCTGTGTAACCCATGTTTTTTCAGAAAATGATCAGTTTTTAGTGCTCTGCCTTCAACTAAACTGGTTTAGAAAATTGCACGTTGCACTGTTTGCATACTGATACAAGACAATGGGTAAATATTAACTTTATGTTATAGTTAAATGTCGCCGTATTTATCCCAACAAAGCGGGAGCAGCAGTCAACTGAGGCAACCATCAGCCTTGCTTAAATGGAACGTAACCTTTGTAAGGTCTCACACAGCGTGTTGGATCCGCTTTGAATCCCAAAAATGCATCCAAAAGCGCTGCATAAATCACATCCAAAAAGCATCCAACATGCAGGTGCGTATTTGGATGCATTTTGGCTGCAGCGGACATGCACCCTATAGTTTAAAATAGGGCGTCTGCTGCGTCAAACAGATTAGGAATTGACATGTCAATTCTTTGAATGGATCAGAAAGACGCGTCAGAGAGACGCAGTGGCGATCACTCGTCTGAACGCGGATGCGTGTTTTACATTGAAAGCAATATTAATCACACTGCACATTATTATATGCGTGTTTGGGTCCATTTAGGGTCCAAAACACGGATCCAAACACGCATCTAAAAACGTATGCAAACATGGAGTCAAGACGCCATGTGAACATACCCTAAAGGTGAATAAATGTAATAAATAACACAATATGCATTATAGGTTTTGTAGGTGCATGGATCATGGGGCTACGCTACGTTCACATCTGCAGTTATTTTAACGCGGGAATAGAAAATCAAAAATAATATCGGTGCTGGATCCTTATCGGACACCAGCGGTGCCCAGTGGACCTCGCTGACTGTGTTGCGCTCTGTTTTCTGTCTTCTTTGACAGAATCTAAGATGATGATGTGAATGTAGTCTAAGGGGTGTTCACATTGCGGTTTTTGGGCCGGATTTTTGCCCAAACAATGCACAATACAGTACCCATAGAGTTCAATGTAAAATATGTGGCGTCAATCACACGCCGCTTATTTTACGATTGTAATATTGCGGGTGTCTGCAAAGAAGCGACACGTCACTGCGCAGGCATATACATGCCGGCAACTAGTTAGTATAGGAGGCACAGATGTTCTCGTAGAGAGCTATGGATAACGCCTCCTCTCACACATGTCACTTATTCGCGGCGCGAAAGCGAAAGAGTAATGAATGTCTATGGGGCCAGCGAGCTGCCAGCCCTCCCGCGCCACGGGAGTACACACTGGTCAGCGCGAGCTCCCGAGACACACGATGTACTATGTGAACATAGCCTTAAGCAAATTCATGTATCTCTTCTTTTTTAAATATCACATATGGATGACAGCTCCGCATTGCGGGAAAGAATGGGGGCACATTAATGAAAACACCTCCATGAGGAACACGGTCTTTGTTGCCCATAGCAACCAAGCAGAGCTCAAATCAGCCAATCAGAGCTCAGCTTACATTTTTCCAGTGCAGTATAGGAAATAAAAGCCGAGCTCTGATTGGTTGCTATGAGCTCGGATTGGTTGCTATGAGCAACAAAGACAGTCTTCCTCATGGAGGTGTCTTACTGCTAGACACTTTTCATAAGTGAGGCCCATTGTATTGCAGCCGTAGAACTGTCTCTATTGCCCACAGCAACAAATTAGAATTCAGCTTTCATGTCTTAGGCTCGGTCTACTCAGCAATTTGAAAATGCCGCCCAAAATCCGACGGCATTTTGACATTGCTGGACTGCGCGGCATTGACATTTTTTGGTGCAAAAGACGGCGACCATATTTCAGATTCCCGGCGGCCCAGTACATTGGGGCTGCGGGAATTAAACGTCGGCCGGAGGAATATACAAAGTTTATGTTCCACCGAACGATTTTCATTTTAGGAAAACCTCAGTAAAAAAATCTGTGTTGTGTAGACTACAGCACAGATTTTCTATTCAGGGCGACACAGCGCTGGGTACAGACGGATTTTCGGTGGTTTCAAAATACTGAATCCGCTGAAAAAACGACCCAAGTCCAGTGCTGTGTAAAACATACCCCTTAAAGCTGGGCCGGATTGGTTGTATTAAACAAAAAAAAAAAAAGAAAAGGGAAATCCCAATTTGCATAACCAAAATTCCTTTGCAGGCTTCCGGTTTTTTTCTGATATTATTTTTGAAGAAAAAACAACATTACACATTTTTGAATGTCCGTAACAACCCAAACAGACAAAAAGGGTTTTTAAACTGAAAAAACTGAAAAAGAACAAAAACGAAATTTTTAAAAAAATCTTTCCTATAGCACCTAAACCCAAAAAAAGAAAACCCCAGAATAAAATGTAGGTAGAATAGAGCATGACCCTGTGCAGCCCCCTATTTCTGCTGGGGGAACCAACCCCCCCTCCCCCAAAATTCCCACCTCCCAAAAAAAACCAGAAAACTTATTTGGTTTGAAATTGGCCACAAACCCAATTTTATTAACACACAAGTAATCAAAAAAAAAGAGTACATTTTCCCCTATACACCTTTCGCCCCTCTCAAAAACCAATTTTAAAAGCCCTTTTCCCAGTTAACCACTAGGGGCTAAAGGTTTTGGATTACCCCCCCCCGCCCCCAAGCCTGGCAAACCTTTTTTCCACACTTCCCAGAAACCTTACCCTCAGCCTTAACCCCAACCCCAAGGGCACCCAAAACCCCCTTTAGGGGGCTTCCCAAATGTTAACCTGCTCCCAAGGACCCTCCCCGGGCGGCCCCCAAAAACCTTCGCAAGGGGGCCCGGGCCCAATTCCAATTAGGGGGGCAACCCAAACCTGACCCCCCCCATAAATTTTTTCCATTGACCCCGGGGTTTCCCCCCCCCGCCACGCAAGCAAACTATGATTTCCCCTCATGATCGCGCCCCCCCCCACCCCCAAACGCTTTTTCCCCAAACACCTTCCCTAAAAATCCAGGACCAAAAGGGTCCCCCCCAAACAGCTTTCAGGTGGACCCCGTCATCTCCCCAAAAAAATCACCATCCCCTGGGTTTGAGTTCTTGTGGGGCACAACGAAAAACCCCCATTCCTCGCTAAAGAAGCGCCACAACCGTACAACACCTTTAACCCTGGCCCGATTAACCCCAACACCGAGTTTCCGCGCGACGCCAAAGCCCGCCGCCAGACCAAT
The DNA here is from genome assembly GCA_025379985.1 of Phyllomedusa bahiana. NCBI lineage: Eukaryota > Metazoa > Chordata > Amphibia > Anura > Hylidae > Phyllomedusa > Phyllomedusa bahiana. Next base: position 84,337 of record JAODAL010009162.1, read on the forward strand.
ATCTGACCAACAAATGTAACCAAAACCCGGGTATACCTTTCCCCCCCCGCAAAAAGGGTCGTACCCCAAAGTCCCTAATTAAAATCACGAATTTGGGCGATTACCCCGTCGTTTTTTGCCGGGCATTTGGAAACCCCAAACCACTTTCCCCGGGGAAGGGCGATCCCCCGGGGCAAAATTTTTTGAAAAGCCGGCAGGGAACCTGGTTCCCTTAAACAGCCCCCCTAACCCAAATATGGATGTTGCCCAACCTTTCCCCCGGGGGACTCCTTTGCTGGAGACCACCCTCCCGTATAGCCCCAAAGCTGTGCTCCCCAATGCACAAACGAAAATGGCCCCAAAAAATCCCTTCCAGCCGCGGGAACCCACCCGGAAAAAAAGCAAAAAATGCAAAAAAAAAAGAGAAAACAGACAGCAACAGCAACGGCCCCCCCCCACCCCCCCCCCCCCACCCCCCCTTTTAAAATTTTAACAGGTGAAAAAGGGCCCTTCACACAAACAGGTCCTGGCCAAATTTGGCCTTTAGTTTTTTCCGGAAAAACGATCTGGGCCCCCCCCTGCCTATTTCCCCCCACCACGCCGGGTCCAAACCCCCCCTACTGCCCTTTAGTCGCCCCCCCCAAAAGAAACGAATGGGAGGAATTGAGAAGGGGGCAAACCCCCCCTTTCCCCCAAACAATGTTTTTAAAAACCGCATTAAATTGGAAGCGAGGGCAAAAATGACCCTCCTTTTTGCGCCAATAAACCCACCGACAACGGGCCCTGTCCCCTATACCCCCTCCAGACACCGCACCGGCACATCAAAAAGCCCTTCCTTTTTACAATCGTCCCAACCAAAACTCGGGTTTTTCCCCCTCCCCTCTGATCCGTCTTGGGGTTTTTTTAACCCCCATCTTTAACCCCCCCATCAAACCCTCCCGAACATCCCCATTTGCAGCCCCCCAGCCGCCCTTTAAATAGGAGAAACTAATTCCCCTTCCCCAGTGCGCCAAAAAATGCTTTGTGAAAAGGCCAGTGTAAAGATTCTAAATGGGTACAGCTGGAATCCAATTGGTTGTGGCCCCCTCTATATAGCGAAGGAAAAAGTTTAACCAACAGGAGGCAGGGAGAGATGTAGACTGGACCAGGCAAGGTTTTGGAGAAGCACAGTTTGGGATTTTTAGGGATAAGGGTTTTCAGGGTAAACCGCAAGGTGAGGAACCCAACAAGGGGAAAACAAATTTTTAGGCTAGGGGGAAATGGGAAAAAAAAAGCAGGAGCCTTTAAAAAACAAAAACCTAAACAATTGGGGATTTAGGCTTGGGAGTTTATAATTTTGCTGGCAACGGGAAACAAAAAAACAAATGGCACCCCCGCAGAGGGGCCCCGATTTCCCCCATCCCTTGGGTGGGGGCCCAAAATTAAGGGCAAACACAGTAATCCCAAGTTTCCCAAGGTAAGGGCAGGGAGATTCCGACAGAGCCCGGGAAGAGCTGCCTTCAAAATCCGGATGAACAAACTTCCCCCCCCCTACGCCCCAATGCCTCCCGCAGCTGAAATACCCCCTGGCCTGACCGTTTCCCCCGAACTGCGCCCCCTCCTCCCAAACCCTTTTCCAAAAAAAAAAGCCCCGGGGCGCGACCCAAATGACTTGTAACGTCACGCATCCCCCGAGACTTGAAAGCCCAAAACCCGGCCTTTAAATCAAATTGACCCCTCTCGATACCCACCACCCCCCGTTTGCCCCATGAAACCCATGAAGCAAAAGGGGGGCGACGCCCTCTCTTTCCCGGAAGATTTTCGGCCCCAAAAAACCCTTTCCCAACCCCGCTCCCCAAATTGCCAAGAAGCTGAAAAAATTCCCAATTCCCTCGCGTTAAAAAAAAAAAACGACCTGAACAACTGGCCGCCCGGGATTTTTAACCACGGCCCACAACTTTTCCCCTTTGGGGATTTCCAAAGCCGATCGCTATGGGATCTCGGGGCCAGGGTCCGAAAAACCCCTTCCACTGTGAAAAAAGGGCAGAGCGTCGCCAGATTTTTCTGCCCCCCCCGGAAAGTGGCCAAACAACCCCCCCCAAAATTAAACCCAAACAGCCCCAGTAAAAAGCCGCCGCAGCAATTCAAAAAAACTTTGGGGGAGAAAGAAGTGACTGTGGATTTTAAAGGCCTGCACCACCCCCCAAAATTTTCACAATTTAACCTGACCTTCTTTTACCCCAGTTTCACCCCCCAAATCTCCAAAAGCCAAAACAAAGGGGAACGCTCCAAAAAACCCCCCAATTCCTAAACCCAAAACCCAAATCCCCCCCAACTATCCGGGCCCGCTACCCCCCGCCCATTCCCCCTGCAGAATTTCTCCAAACCCTACACTACCCCCCGCCTCCGTTTAAAAAAAGTTTTGATATCCAAAAATTATCACTACCCCCTCCAAAAATAATGGTCCGGCCTTTTTTATTGCGAAAAAAAGGACTGCCACACTCTTTTAAAAGGTCCCTCCCCAATTTTTTGCCCTTTACTCTAACAAAAAGCCTTCAGTGCTTTGCACCCCCCTGGGGGGGGGGGGGGGGGGGGGGGGGGGGGGGGGGGGGGGGGGGGGGGGGGGGGCCCAAACCGCCTTAAACCTTTGAAAAAAAGACCCATGCCCCCCTGGAAAAATTCGACAAACAAAGTTAATTTGGCCCAAAAAAGGGTTGCAGTTTTCCCCCCCGGGGGGGGGGGGTAATGTTTTCAACCCCCAAAAGCTTTTTCTAACCCCCCCCCTTTAAAAAACCCCCCTAGTTTTTTTCCGGTAAACCCAAATTCCAAACCGCCACTGAGTCCCCAAACTGAAAAAACCCCCAAAAACCTTTAGGGTTGGGGGTTAGGACCCCCTGTCTTGATCTCGTCCGGGCCAAGCGAAGGACTCATAAAAATGAATCCGCAACCCAAATGCATATGGCTAACAGCGAACCACACGCAAACCCAGACAGTCCACTGTACGGCACAACACATCAGACAGTCATCCATAGTATGTAGAGGACACGATAGAGAACCCCAGTAGAACACGATTTCCCTCATAACACCCAATACTCCAATAAAGTGGCCTAAGCCTTCAACAAGTAACGTAACTAAGAAATTGCACAAACCATTTGGCAAATAACCTGTCCGCAATAAAACTCGCCCTAAAATATTCCAAAATCAGTCCCAATATCAATCCGACACTGTCCGCTGTCACATCTGGCCAGATGTAACTCTGAACGCGATTCTTATATCGTCTAGAGAATCTCAACGCACCTCTCCCATACCGTCTCAGAACTCGTGAATTCCGAACCTCCTCCTCTGCATACACGCCGTGTCACATGACGTGTATTCAAAACTTTACCCAACATAACCAACACATTACTTCTTACATTACTACTCCAGTCATAAAACGGATCATATCCCATCGCTTAATTCATATTCCCCGAACGACCTTTTGGGAAAGATACAAGATGTGAATTAACCGAAATTTATTTAGCTCCTTCTTAGAAGGATACCACTGCCCAACTGGTTACGATGGACAACGATATACAGGGTCACATCTACATTTCGTGCAATCTCACGCACAATGGGGCCCCTGCCATCTTACCACACCTTAACTTCTATTCCGCCTAGTCTTCTCTGATAACCACGTCCGGTATAATACATAAATGCAGAACACTCAATTCTCAGGAGACGTGAAACGGGCAACTTCGTACGGCTCCTGGGTGTCTGAATTCAGGACAATCCTCGAAACCTCCACATGCTGAAGCCTCCAGCAACAACAACGCTGCCTGCTGATCGGTCGCGAGGGGTAGACCTACTTAGGGTAGGGGGCCACATCCATCGCGTTGCTCACCCTCATCAGGCAGTCTCCCCCATGCGCAGCGCCCCTGAGTCCCATCCACCTTAACCTATCCGAAGACGTTTATGGATGAATACATGAGATGGTTGACACGATACATTTTCCGTAAAACAGATGCTGTTTGAAACCAGACATACTTGACCCCTTCCTGTAATCTTGCACACTCGGTTGTCAGTTTGAAAACTGTCCAACAGACTTTCTCATGTTCTACATCCCGTCTCTTGGGTTTGCTCTCAGAACGCGCCGAGCCCAGGGACCCCGATAGAGGATACGGTATCTCCACCGAGGTCCCAATCTCCCGATAAGGAACCATTAAGCCACCAAGTACCTTGGTCACGGTTGCCATCTTACTTCTAAACAATGCCAAACTCATTCTTTGATTAATGAGTCTGTACAGCGTATGTAAGGGCGGATGCATTTCTCGCCTGCCGGAACTAGCTCATCGTATCAGGAGCCAAGCTCCTGGCCTCCTAAGATAACTCCTATGTCGCGCTCCAATGCATCTCATATAGCAAATAATCATATCCTAACATTTATGTAGGATGCCTTTTTACCCCTATTCACACTCGTAATATTCGATAACAGAATGCCTGAAACCGATTCGCTGAACCCTACGTAACTGCATCCGGTAGTCAGAACTGCCTATAATCTTCTTATCCTCATACTTCACTTTTTTAACCCCTCGTCTATTTTTATCTCTTATACCAATTGATTACTTCCTAAAGGAAAGGAGCAGTTTAATTATTTCGACGTTATCGTTTTAACGTTTGTCTTTCACATATCTTTTCTCTACTTCCTTCGTTTATAATGCGCCTCCCATGAATGGGCCATTCAAACGCTAAACGTGTTTTTTATTTTTCTTCTACACACCTTGCCTTGTCGTCCAGTCGCTTACGCTATCACTCTTGTACATCTAAATCATGTTGATAACGCGGAAGCTACGTTGCTCTCCCTCGTGAGCCCGTCGACCAGCATGGTAACCGATCCCCCCTGCCCCACCACGGGAAGGGGGGAGAACACATGCAAATCCGACAGCCACCGTAAACCAATAGCCCGCATGACCGGCGAGATACTGCTCCTCAAAACCCCCGTTTAGCCACTGGAAACCGGCGCCCATATAAATCCCTAAATTAATACGTACCACTGCCTCAAATCCAAATGCCATGCCGGAAACTGGGAGACGACCATGTTTAGGGGCTTTTATGCACAGGCACTAGAACACCTGACAATCACTTCCTCACGCGCGGCGAACAAAAAACGGGACATGGAATAAGACTCACTGGGCTGCGCAGGGTGGCTGTGAACCGCGCAGCCGTTGCCGACGATCCCTGAAGCGGCTGCTATGTACCGTACGTCCCTTTCACACTCCTCGACGATCTAACTACTCACTCAAATGGGCCATCCGCTCATTTCACCTGGTCCCCGTAACCAAACGGCACCCTCGATGGATTTCGCCGAATCGCGACTGACTGATTACCAGATGGCACTCTCCGCTCAGACCTGAAACAGAGCTTATCGACCCTTTCATGCCTATCTGAACCTGGCGCGGATCAGACATCCGCGGAGCACAAACGCTATTGTGGGTCCCCGCTGAAAGCCGCTGTACCGATACCGCTCAACCTTCAGTTGATTGGTCTATATCCAGTGAGCGCACACTTCCGACCTGATAGCAGCTTACCCCGTCTCCCGCGCTATATCACTCGAACCGGACCAGTGAAGCCCGGTCAGCAGCTCCCCACAAGCCGCTGAGCAGGATGCCGAACGCTGGCATACGCAGGAACCGCCCCGCCTTAAGATTCCTTCCAGCTTGAAGCCGGGGTTTTTTTTAAGTACTAGTGCGTTCGGGACCCGTGCCCCGTCTCAGCTCGACAATGAAGGAGTCCCGAGATGGGGCTCCGACGGTCGCTTATATGCCCGAGAGCCACTTGTCGGTCATCTCATGGGCTCATATGCGGCAGGTCGTACTAGTGTTGGCGCCTGGCGATGGCCAGCAACGGACTCCCTGTAGCGACCCCAGGTGGAAGGTGTGGGGGTTATTAGGCTCTTATAAGTGGAACCCATCCCAATTGTCCCCTTGCACCTGCTGTCCTGTAGCCAGGTCTGCCCGAAGCTTCGCTCAAGGAAGCTCTCCTGAGACTGACCTCCCAGAAACGAATCGAATTCAAACGACCGCCAATTATACACTCTCGCGCGGATCCGCACCAGCATGGCAGGTCACCTCCACAATTTTTTCACTGCCTTTTCTGCCCCTGGAGTGCCTTGTGACGGACAGGCCGTACGAAGGGTGTATATAGTAGCTCCGCCCCTTCAAACACGCGTTACGAACGCACCGCACGCTACACAAAGCAATCAGTAATAAACGCGACGATGCACAGTCCGCACGCGTCCGGCGCTCCCACCTCGTTCCTGCCTCACCATACACTCTAAGAGTCAGTTGTCGGCGCAGGCCAGGTTCATGATGGATCGAGCATGTCTCTCCAGGGCATAGCGCCACTATGTCCGAGCCCTGCTCGTTCTGAAAGACAATAACTGGTTAAGTAGGACGCAGTTCATTTGTTTCATCCTGATTTTTAACATACTGCATTTCTGTTATTTATAAATTGCATACATATTAAAAAAAAAAACTTTCAGCTATATACACACAATAATTATATATGTTTAGTATAATATATATATCATACATATGTGTGTTGGGTATATACTATATATTTATAATATAATATTTATGTATGTATGTGCTGCTATTATTGATGTGTTGTGTATGATACAACACTAGTGCATCTCATAAAAATTTAGAATGTCATTGGAAAATTAAATCGGTGTTATCAAGAACTATCTTTTTATCTAAGTTGTAGATGGACTACTTTAATATGTATTTATATTAAACCTGGTAATTCATACTGTAATGAGTCTATACAATATATGGGTTCTCTCTATTTGACTTAAAAGGGGTTTTGTCCAACAATCTCATTTCATACCTCATAGCATTCCTGCTCCTTCAGCTCTGGTGTGCTAAAATGGGGGGCGTTGTGTGATTTTGTTTGGAATTGAATATCAGTGATCCCACAGCAAGTGATGACATCACCCAGGGCCTTTCTCCTATATAGATTCAAAGAAATAGGTATGATTTAACTGTTATGCATTGTGAGTGTTAGCTGAGACCCTTTTGCCTCCTGAGCACAAGGGTCCTGGGTTCACTATACCTGCAGATACCAAAAGCTGTGGTTTTTTTCTTTTGTCTCTTTATCGAATGCACAACCAGATTGACGGTTTCTTTTTTATATTCTTTGCACTGTTTGACTAATTTAGTAAAGTCGCTCAGAGGACAGGGAGGATGTAGAATGTGACAGCACCTCGCGGAGTTTGAACAACTCAGTAGCTTCCTAGAGAAGAGAATAAGCGTTGTGTACTGAGCTGGTGCTGACCAGGAATGTCGGGGAGCCGATTCTCAGCACTTCTGTGATAGTTATCCCCTGGAGATGTGCTTGTAACACAATGAGAATACACGAAAAAGAGCAGTTCTCAAGTCAAAAAATACTGCTGAGATATTTTAAATAATAATGTAATTTTACTTAAAATTACATTTTAAATTATTGATATCAATTTATGGTTTTCCTGTGATATTCTATATTTTTTTGAGAATGCCAATACTATATACTACATATCAATACATACACACTAACAACACACATCACATATAAAATCTAGAAAAGAAGTTGCCACACACAGGAATGCCATGTGTTGGAGGGCCAACAGGTACTATTGACATCTTGCTTTTGCCTTTCTCCTTGATACACAGCAGCAGACACACTCCATGCCCTAAGGGATGTCTTACCAGGTTTAGGGGCTTACTGAGAATTTCCAACTCCCCAATGGGCCAGTCTGAGCCTGTCCAGACTACCATGGACAACCTGCTAGCATTTGCAGGCCATCATCACAAGTCTTCCAAAAACTGCCCAACTAAACTACCTATAGATGTTCCCATAAATGTCTAAAAAGTAAGATTCCCGCTCGCAATATCTAAAAAAGATACTTATAAAGTAGTATATAATAGGTTATATAATTATAACCTAAAATATACAGCGTTTTAAATAGTGTTTCCTATTTATAGCTCCACCCCCCCCCCCCCCCTCCCCCCCCCCCCCCCCCACGCCCCCCCCCCCCAACCCCAAACAAACCCCACAATCACAGTTAATCACAATTGACAGTTGTATCACATAATAATAACTGCCCTTATACTGCTCACAATAAATAAGTATATGATATCACAAATATAAGTAGTACTGCTATAGGATATGCACATACATTGCACACTCTACAAACATGCCTACAAAAGCATATTACACATATTTATATTATACATACAAAAACATATACCTATTACACACAAATATATACACATACATTACACATCCTTACTTAATACTGTAAAGCTGCCATATCCCAGCAGTGTAGAGTGAGCTGTGAGAAGTGGTGCCTGCTTTCTGCGGACTCCCTCACTCTCCCACTTCTGTCCTCTACAATGAGCTGCTGCCTGGTTCAAGTTACAGCAGCTGGTAAGAAGCTACGGCTGTTGTAACTTAAAGGGAATGTGTCATCAAAAATGACTTATTCCTTAACTCACATTTTTATGTTCAACACATTTTTTTTAAGAATTTTTGTTTATATTTTTTTTCATTTTCCACATCACTTTCAATATTTTTTAATAATTCTTAAGTCCTGCAGTTTTCACTTTGGCCAATAGGCCTAATAGTAGTCTGACACTTCCTGTTCCCTACAGAAAGGTTCTCAGTTGTCTGCTCATTATCAGCACAAAGAGGGTCAAACTGAAAGTAGACACCAGTGGGAATAGAAAACACAGGATCCACCAGTCACAAGAGGAGATAGTCACAGCTCCTCCTCTCACCTCCCTGCACAGTGACTTCTTCCCAGGTCACAGAGCATGACTAGAAAAGTCTCCTATAGAAGTGAATGGGACTGAGTCAGTCTTAAAGGGGTTTTGCCAGGAAGTGCCTTATCTGCTAAGAAGCAAAAGTAAACAAGCCAAGCTGAAAGGAGAGAGAGAGACACCCAGAGCACAGAGCCATGCATAAGGGATCGTGTGCAATGTTCACTCAAATAATCACACTACAATTAGTGGATTCTATATACAAAAGACAACACCTTTCTCCACAGCCTCTTGAAAGCTCCTTCAGCCTCTTGAAAGCTCCTTCATGTTCCCTGTCATCAGATAAAGCAGGGATCTACTCAGATAATCACACTACAACTAGTGGATTCTGTATACAAAAGACAACATATTTTTCCCCAGTCCTTTGAAAGCTTCTTCACACTCCCTCTCATCAGATAAGAAGTGTGCTCTGCACAAGCCTGGCCAACAGCTCTGGTCACTCTGCCTGGTCATATCTAATGCAAGCTTTTAAGTAACTAAGGGCAGGTAAGGCAGCCTGTAGCTCTCTCAGGCTGCAATTTTTTTAATCACATATTTAGAAAAGTGATTAAATACCAATTTTGGACTTCCGGTTCCGGCGCCGGTGCAGCGGGATGTAGTGCGCCTCGGCTCCCGACCCCCGCCAGCGAGACCCGCAAATAGCTGCTTGTAGCAGTGCCGACCGGACCGGGAAAAGACCCGCAGAAGGTCCGCGCACCGGCCGCGACACCACCCGATGGAGCGGTACATTCTGAGGAGCGGACAGCGTCCAGGAGCCGCCGGGAACAGCAGGCAGAGCCCAAGATGGCGGCCGCTACACACACTACCCAGCACAAGCAGGTCAGAGAGGAGGAGGGGGGCGCAGCAGCAGCGGAGGGGATGCAGAGCCTGGAGCAGAGCCCAGTTACCTCAGCACCCCACACAGCAGCCAGCCACCATATGCCATTGACTACAAATTACTGGCCATGGAAGTGGCCAGGCACATATCCCCTGACCTGCAGGCTGCTTTAGAAACAACAGTCCAGGCCTCTATAACAAAAATACAACAAGAGGTCCACGCTCAGGCCGTCAGAATGGACGAACTAGAGATGAGAATTAACGATCTGGAGACCGATAATAGTGCCCTAAATGCCAAGCTCAAACTCTGCGCCAAAGCCCTTTGGCCCCAGAGGACCATTGGGCCCTTTGAAAATCGCTCTAAAAGGCCCCCCGGGGAGGGGGGTTTTGCCTGAATCAGTGAAACAAAGAGACCTCCAGGATTTATGCCAAAAGAGTTTCCCCAGCTGCCCGGGTCTAAAACCATGCGGGGCCGTGGGAAAGAGTACACCGGGGTAGGTCCAGAGGATAAAGCCCACAACCCCCAAGGGCGCAAGCAAGACCAAAAACCCCCGCCCCCTTTCATTATGAATTTTTGACTTTAATGACAAAGGAAACCTCAGGGGCTTTCGCAAGTTAAATGTTCCTTGCTCAAAAAAGGGGTTCCAAGGTTCTGCTTTTTTGAGGCTTTTCTGATGCTGTCTCCCAACGACGCAGAGCGTTTAGAAAGTCGCACGGCGCTTTTAAAACAAAAATTGATTCCAAATTCTATATCCGGCGACCCCTAAAGGTGTCCCCGATGGTCCTCCTGTTTCTTGGGCCTCGGCTGTGGGGGCCCCAACAAGCCCTTTCCAAATTCTGGATTGGGGGACCCTTTTCATCTCCCAGGCCGACTCCGGAGGCGATACTCATGAAACCTTCACCAAAAAGAGATCTAGGGATCCCCCTGGACCATCGTTTCCGCCCAAGGAACGACGCCAACCCAAAAGACGGTGTCCTTGACGGAAAACCAGCCCCAGACGAGGACTGTGGACTTCGCGCCTGGATCCAGAAAAAGTTGTTAGTCTCGGACTCTTTTTCCCCATTAAATACCCTTTGATTTTCAGGGGCCTACCCTTGGCCTTCCTGAGAGGCTTTAAATATGTCAATTGTTACCCGTGGCGGTTTTTTTGTCGTAATAAATTTTGGGTCTGCAAATAGCTAGACTTAGGGTTTGGGAGGAGTGGGGGGGTGATTGTTTTTATTTTTCTGCTTAAATACTTTCCCGCGTCGTGGAAAAAAAAGGGAGTACGCCACACAACGAAGGGAGAGGAGGATGGATCTCTTTTAGTTTGGGAATGATGTTTTTATTGTGAACACAATCCTGTTTGGTTACTGGTTTTGTTTTTACATTTTTTGGCGTGCGATCATTCCTTACCCACTTTCGGGTGCCACACCCTCCTTTATGGTGGTCCATGGGTCTGGGGGCGGGGAATTTTGACGCCGGGAGGGCCCTTCACTAATTTTTTTTAAAGAATTTTTATACGGATCATCTCCGGGAACAAAAAGGGGGGGCTCCGTTCCCCGAAAAAAAGATGAATTATCCGACATTTAAAGAAACTTCACCCGATTTTTGTCCTCTTACCAAAATCCCATCTAAAAAACAAAAATTCCCCCCCCCCCCCCAAGCTTTTTTTCTGTGGGTTGGTCATTTTTGGGGCCCCCCAGGTGGGACCCAAAGCTGGGTTCTCCCCCTTAAACCCAAAAAAATTTTACGTTCAACTAATCTCACATAATTCGAGCAAAAGGGAAAACCTATCCCCCCTGGTCTTAAATGGGGAGGTAAGATCTCAGTACTATAATGTATATGGCCCAAAGGACACAAGCGGCCCTTCTTCCAGGGTTTGAGGAGAGGCTCCCAAAGATCCCAAACCCCAGAGATCATAGGGGGGGATATGAAGGGGGGTTTTGGACCCTTTTGGGCGAAGGGCGGCCTTCAAACATTTCCCCAGGGGAGGAAACCCAACCGCCCGGTAAAGGGTTTTCTGGCACCTACGATCCCCAATCTCCACATTGTTGGAGAGGGGCAGGCACCCCGGACAGAGAGACTTCCTTTTTTTCCCCATTTCAAATTCAGTCTGGTCCACTAATTACTTAAAGTCTCAGACTCCCTCTACAAAGTAGAAAAAATGCACGATTTTGGGTTGGTCATTTCTACCATTGCCCCAAATTTCCTTGAACTTGGTGGACATTTTCCTAGGGCACAACTTTATTTTGGAAGTTCCCAGCATACCTGTTTCCCAAAAAAGTTTTTGCAGATTGGTTTGAGACTGGGGGGGGTGTTCCCAAGGACAAAGAAGTCCATTTAAACGACCCGGCCCCTTTATTGGGCAAAAAAAAGGTGGTTTTAAGGGCGATGAACCTACACCTCCCTACAGGAAAATCTCAAGAAACCCCCCATTTTTTTAGCTTCTGAGACAGTTAAGGAGACTTATTTAAGGGTTTTTACGGATGGGGAGACCACATAAGTGGATGGGAAGGGGCCAAAAGCGAGTTTTATCTATGGCAGAACGGGGGAAAACAATAATCCCCCATGCACTCTACCTTTTTCCCTACGGGGAATAAGCAGGGAAAAACTCCCGTCTGAATCTTGAAGGTTTCCCACAACCCACACACATCCCTGCCATTCGAGTTTTTGGGCTCCCTAATTTTTGATCCGAAACGTTCAATGACACCTTTAAAGGGGACAATTCTATTTTTAAACCCTCTATTTTTTCAGACAGTAAATCCACCTGTCAGACCCCCCGGGATTTTATTAAATAAAGCCCCCCCCCAAAATTTCTAGCTTTCAGAGGGACATATTAAAAAGGAACATCTCCAGCCAGAATCAGCAGCCTTCGACATCTGAAAGCAGGGGGTCCCCCGGCCCCCCCGGGTTTCTCAGGGGAAATATATAAAATCTTAAAAACCCCAAATTTCCCCGATTCCACAAAATATTATAAATTTGGTTCTCCAATTCCGGGTCTTTGCGGCCCGAATCAAAAATGCCTATATAAAAATCCCTTTACAAAAAGGAAAGGATCCGCTGCTGCCCCCCGGGGCCCCTATAACCTATCCGCTCATCGATATTTATCAGAAAATCTTATCCAAATCCGGCAGAAAAAGCTTGGCGGGTTTATTCCCCCCCCCCCATTATCCCCCCCGGCACAGAAGGGTTTATGGGGCGGGGCCCCAGTGGGTTAAAATTTAAAAAGGTCCTGCCTCTGGGGGCGGGTCCATCAAGGGCCGGGGCCAAGAACAGCCCGTCCTGTTGGGCCCTTTGATGCAAAAAAGGGCCCTTTATTAAGTACGTGGTTGGCTCTTGGATTTTTTCTGGACACGATGGGAATCACAGGTGCCTTGAGAACATACCTCCTGCCCTTATAATATTCCCATGCCCCAAATTCAACACCCGGGTTTCCTCTCCTCCAAGTTGAGCTCCAGAAGGGGACCAGACAGGGGTTGCCGCTGTCTCCCCTCCTTTTTAAAACATAGCCCTAGAACCCTTGCCAAATTTTTTTAAGATTCCCCATCTCTTTTTTGGAGTTAGTCTTGGGGGAGATGGAAATTAAGACCGACTTTTTCGGATGACCTAAAATTTTATTCTTGTTAATCCCCTTTCCCCCCCCTCCCCCAGAGTTTTTTGGGAAACCTTGCATTATTTGGCAACTACGGGTTACAAAAAAAATGTTTTAAGATGAAATTTTGGAACTAGGCCCCCCAAAAATTGTCACCCTTGGAAGGAAAAACCTAAATATTGACATTACGCGAGCCCAAAATCATATCACCTATCTGGGTATCAAAATTGGCAGAACCCCGGACACGGTATATAAATTAAACGTCCCCCGCTGGTGGAAAAAATTTCACATGACCTGAAGCGTTGGTCCTCGCTCCCACTCTCACTGGCTGGAAGATGCCACGCCATTAAAATGATTTGTTTCCCGAAATTGCTGTACCCGCTTCAAACCTTGCCATTCTTATTTAGACATGATGACATTAAGAGAGTCAATTCTTGCTTTTCAAAGTTTATTTGGGCCGGGGAAAAAACCTCGGATAGCACTACGGAAACTGATGCTGCCAACTAGGGAAGGGGGGCTAAATCTCCCAGATATTAGAGGCTATAATTTGGCTTGTCTGGCCAGACATGTGTTGGATTGGGTGTGGGGGCGTAGTTTCTTCTCTAATTGGGACCTGGAACAAGAGCTAATGCTCCCTTGGCACCCCCAGGCCCTATTCCATACAAAATACTCCAAACTACCCACTCCGATAAAATCCTCAGTTTTGATCCGTGACACATTAATGGTCTGGAAAGAAATTCGTAAGAAGCTGGGCCTCTCCTTTACATTATCTAAAGATATGCCCATATGGAACCATCCAGAGTTCCCACTGGGGCAATCCAACCCCATGTTTCGTATGTGGAGAGAAAGGGGCCTGCGGACGATTGGGCAACTAATGCACGACAGGCACCTAGATAGCTCTCTCCCATGGAGATGCTAGAAAAATTCTCATTACCTGGCATGCATATGCTGGCTGCATACCAACTTTTCTACTTCTGCAAAAACAGGCTAAAAGATATTTCAAAGGAGACCGCCCCGAACGACTTTGACGTCTTTATCACTTCTTTCCGAGACACTTGTTCCCTTTCTAGACTTTACAACGTGATGAGGGGGTGGTGTCTGAGACATACAAACTCGCAGGCCTTCCAATACTGGCATCGCCGCCTGGGAGATACTCAGATGGCAGGAGTCATTCTGCAGGGGTTGGGCACGGTGCGTAGACACGTTATATGCGAGACCTGGAGGGAAACCTTCTTCAAAATTATCCACAATGCTATCTACGCCTTTAACCTCCCTGTCACCCCGGGGTTCCCTGACAGGCTACAACATTGCCCCAAGTGCGGAACTCACAAGACTGATCTCTGGCATGGTTTGTGGGAGTGCAGTTTCACACAGGGCTATTGGGATAATATTGTGAGGCATATCAAGGTGCACTTTGGGATCCAGCTACCGATTTAATATGACCTTCTGATCTTTCACTCTCCTAAACCTCTTGAGGGAGACATAGGCGATTCCTCAAGGGGGGAGGAGGACACGCCAAAGTACCCGGGAATAGTGCACATAGCTCTGCTTGCTGCGAAACGCTGCCTGCTCCAACATTGGATTAAACCCACTATGCCATCTCCCACTGGGGTTATGAAACAGCTAGAGGATTACTTAGTTGCTGACAAGCTCGTGACAGAGAGACACAAGGAGACGCGTAGTCCAGGTTTTTTCAGACGTCTGAGAACCTTTATTGAATCCCACTACTCAGACAGGGAAATCAGGGCCCTGATGCAAACCTTCCAGTACACAGGATGGTACTGTAGGGAGGGGATTGGAGGTACATTGGGAAGGCTTCAGGTTTAGGAACTCAATTACAACGGGCACAACTCAAGAGTCCGGGACAGCTGATGGGCTCTCTCTACACACGGTTTTTGATGTGACATCAATTCTTCATCTGGATGAGGTTGCACGCACGCACAGTGGTTGTATTCGTTTGACTTTTTTTTTTTTCTTTTTTGTTAATGTAGGCTGGTTTTTGTCTAGCTAGGACTGTTTATCTATGTAGATTGGATTCTGGCTTTGTATATGTTTGTCAGACTCTGCACATGATTCCTCATTTGTTCGGGCACAGGCCTGAAATGCATACTTATGTTTTGATCTCTACCATGTCAGAGCTGTTTTGTTACGAAAAATGAGAAAAGCAATAAAATGTGTTTAAAAAAAAACAAAAAAAAAACATTTTGGAGGATCCCACGTCAACATTACATCGTGGCAAAACCCCTTTAAGTCTCCTATGTGCATGAAGCTACTGTAAAGCATCTCTGACTGCTGTTAAAGCAGATCAGCATGTTAAACCACACTGCTTTTGCTGCACATTTCTTTTCCATTTTGCAACGAGTAAAGACTATAGCATTAAACAATATAAAAAACAGATAATAGATATAATAACAAATGCAGAACTACAGTTCTATTCTACAGTGGATTCTGTATACAAAAGACAACATATTTTTCCCCAGTCCCTTGAAAGCTTCTTCATGCTCCCTCTATCAGATAAGAGTGTGCTCTGCGCAAGCCGGCCAGCCCGCTTGGTCACTCTGCCTGGTCATTTCTAATAGAAGCTTTTAAGTAACTAAAGGCAGGTTAGGCAAACCTGTAGCTCTCTCAGGCTGCAATTTTTTTCCATATATTTAGAAAAAGTGATTTAAAAACCCATTTTGGAGGATCCCACATCAACATTACATCGTGGCAAAACCCCTTTAAGTCTCCTATGTGCATGAAGCTACTGTAAAGCATCTCTGTGACTGCTGTTAAAGCAGTGCAAACAAGGCCAAGTGGCCAAAGTGAAAACTGCAAGACTTAAGATTAAAAAATATTGAAAGTGATATGGAGAATTAAAAAAACAACCGAAAATTCCTAAAAAATGTGTTTACATAAAAATGGGACTTAAACAATGACTCATTTTTTGATGACACATTCCCTTTAAGGCAATTCTACATGTCATTATTTGCACATCATCAGTTTGCTTGTTGCTCATAGAGTACATGAAGATGGCCGCTTTTGAGTGTCTCTCCCCGTTTGTTTCTGCACTCTCGGGTAGCTCGATTCGGACTTCCATAGAGGTAAATAGGGTCATAAATGGGGTGGGCCTTGTGGCCAGGCTCGGACTGGGCCGCCGGGGGACCGGGGAATCCCCCGGTGGGCCCGAGCCGCTGCGGGCCCCGGAGGCAGTGCCGTCGCCCCCCCCGGGGCCCCGGCCGCGCATCCGGTTCGAACATTTTGGGGGCCCCCCAAATGGGGGGGCCCCTTAAGGGGGGCCTTCAAAGGGGGGCTTACGGGGGGAACACCTCAAAAATTTTGGGCTCCTCCCTAAAAAGGGGGTTTTTTAAAAAAACCCGTAAGGGGGGCCCGGCTATGGGGGGGATCCTTACAAGGGGGGGGGGCCCCCCCCCTAAAACCCAAAAGGGGGGGCCCCCGGACCGGAAAAGGGGAAAAAAACCCCAAGAAAACAGGGGCCGTTTTTAAGGGGGGGGCTTTCCTTTTAAAAAGGGGGTTTCCTGCACAAGGGGCCCTTTTGTCTAGGTCCCCCCTTGGCTCCTAATGGGGGGCCCGGGGAATAAGGGGGGCCCCTGTATTTTAAAAAGGGGGGCCCCCAAACCAAAAAGGGGGAAAAAAAATTTACGGGGGGTTTACCCCCCAAAAAATCAATTAAGGGGCCCCTACTCCTAAAATGGGGCCCCTTTTACTTTTTCAAGGGGGGGTGGCTAAATTGGGGAAAGTGGAATCTGGGGGTTTGGGCCGGGACCCGGGGGGGCGGACAAAGGGTGGGCACCTAAGGGGGCCCGGTGGGGGTTTGGGCATCAAAGGGTTATTTTTTTATTGTAATGTGATGGGGACCTTAGCAGGTGCTCCTCTAGGTCTCTATAGGGGGTGTTGTAGGTTTCCTGAGCGGGCCCCTTTTTACCAAAGTTTGGGTTTTATTGGCAGTGTTGTAGGTTATACCTGAGTGGTGTTGACCCATTGGCCCCCTATAGGCGGTGTTGTAGGTTTTTACCTGAGCTGTGTCTGACCCCTTTGGCTCTATTGGCGGGGTTGTAGGTTATACCCGACTGGTGTCTGACCTCTTGTGGTCTATATGGGGTTTGAGGTTATACCCCGAGCTGGTGTTTACCTCTTGGGTCTCTATATGGTGGTGTTGTAGGGTTTTAACGAAACGGTGTCTGACCTCTATGTGGGGCTCTATTGGGGGTTTAGGGTTTTACCTGGCTGGTTTCTGACCTCTAGTGGTCTCTATATGGTGGTGTTGTAGGTTATACCTGAGTGGGGGTCGACCCTTTTGTGGTTCCATATGGCGTGTTGTAGGGTTTACCTGAGCTGGGTCTGACCCCTGTGGTCCCCAAATGGCGTGTTTTAGGTTTACTGAGTGGTGTCTGACCCCCTATGGGCTCATATGGGGGTGTTGAGGTTATACCCGAGCTGGGTTGACTCTATGGGTCCTATATGGGGTGTTTTTAGGTTATACCTGAGGGGTTTCTGACCTTGTGGTCTTATATGGCGTTTTTGTAGGGTTTTCCCGAGCTGGGGTCTGCCCTTTGGTCCTATTGTTGTAATTATATTGGCCGGGGGATAGTGGGGAGCGCACTGTGTCCCTGTTTTAAGGTGAGGGAAAACCGACCCTGTGATGGAGTCAACTTTTTTTTTTGCGGGGGTTTTTTTTTATAAAAGGGGGTGAGGGGCGTGACCAAGGGAAACCGTTTAAGGGGGGATATTTGTATTTTGGGGGGAGGGGAAATTTGGATGAGGGTTTCTTAGTGTGTTAAAAATATGCTTTGACAGAAACAGATATGTGACTCTCTTGTATTTACTACACCATACGTTCTGTTTTGCAAAACTGTATTTGTGGTAAAAGGGCGCATTTATGTCGAGGGCCGGTAATATTTTAATGTACAGTAGGGTGGGCCCCCGAGATCATTTCCCCTGTGGGCCCCAGACCCCCCAGTCCGACACTGCCTGTGGCCCACCAGTAGAGTTGATTCTGGAGGTCCACCATACAGCTACTGTACATGTCTCTTGAACTTTGCCTCCATTTATTTGCCTTTCTCCAGGCCCATCATGTCCAGGGGTCCTTCTAATTTTAAAAGCCAAACGACACACAATAGCCCCTAAGTAGATTTTTGCCTCTTATACTCTTTTATGGCTCAGACACTCCTGAAAGAATTGACAAGTCAATTCTTTCCGCCCGTGCAAAATAGACGATTTAAGTTATGTTGTCTGTTTAAAGGGTACTATTTTTACATTGTACTGTATGAGAAGTGTAGACTACATTATTAGAAGTATATTTAAGCATGTGTTTCAGCGAAATTATGTTGAAAATGCCAAAGTAGTCCCAAATATCCCGTTTGAAAAATTCTTTACCCTATTTCCTTTCCCCAAACATATAAATGCACCTGGAGAATGTTCCCAGCATGCCCCATGCTATGACCCTACTTCTATTAATGCAAATTAAAAAAAAAAACCCTCTCTCTTCAGAGGTTAATCTCCAAGAGCTAATGGGGAGATTTTTCAATGCTACGAATTTTGAATTCAGCTTGGAGTTTTAATGCAGATGCAAATTTTAAATACTTTTGTGACATGTTTACAGATGTACCCAACTTTATATGAACATTTGTTATACACACATATATATTTAATGTGTGTGGGTATAATATATATATATAATATATATATATATATATATATATATATTTTATATATATATATATATATATATATAATATATATACACATACCACATACACACACACACTCCGAAAATAAGACAGTTTCTTATATTAATTTTTGCTCCTAAAGACGAGGTAAACTTATTTTTAGGGATTTCTTATCTTTCCATGAACAAGAATTCACATTTATTGTTGAACAAAAAATCAACATGTATTAATATATTGTAGTGATTTCATCACAAACATCAGCATAAGCAGCCAAACTCTGAATTGCATAAAAAAATGCACTATGTCTAATTTTCGGGGAAACAGGGTATGTGTATATAACAAGACTCCATAAATTCAGTACATCTGTAAAAAACATCAGGAACTGATCTTAAATTACAGTCATTTGCATTATACTCAATGGCTGAATTCACAATTCTGCAGCCTTCAATATATATATATATATATATATATATATATATATATATATTATAATATATATATATATATTATTATATGTATATATATATATATATATACATATACACACACACACACACACACATATGTATTAAAGTGATACCAAAAGTCCACAGATCGGCATGTTAAATCACACTGCTTTTGCTGCACATTTCTTTTTCATTGTGCAACAAGTAAAGACTATAGCATTAAACAATGTAAAAAACAGATAATAGATATAATAATAAATGCAGAGCTACAGTTCTATTCGAGCAAAACAATATTGCAAATTGATAATCAATATCAGGCCTAATATGGAAAAAATATTAATAAAATAAACACTTTAAAAATTGCAAACTTGAAAAGATACAAATTTTAAATGTTATTCCCCATGGCACCCCAATAAAGCATGCACCTCAGAATCCAATGTAGCTTTTTGATACCCTGCATATTGGTTAACCCTGCCAATGCCAACAGTGCCATGATTGAGGCAAGGGCTGATAGGGTTAAATATGTTCAGCATTTCAGCTCCAGAAAGTTATCAACCCAATAAAAATCTGTGATTGCTGCTGAGTTTTCTCTGGAATGGCTTAGGCAAGCAAGCAGGGTTAAAGGTCAGCGAAGAATAGGTCTAAGAAATGGGAAGTAAAATGAAGTTACCTTTCTTGTCAGCTCTGGCCTTTTTAGTTTTTTGCAGTCTTGGAGATACATGACTGTCAGTGGCCGTATTATCGACTGTATGAAGGCATGCAAATGTTTTAACAGCTCACAGCGCTGCTGACAGGACTTTGCACTGTGGGATCTCTCAGGCCATGTAACAGCCAGTTCTGATGTCCAGTGGCTGTTTGCCTGGGAGAGAGAGAAGTCCATGAGAAGGAGACTCAGCAATATATGGATTTGAAAGGTGGAGGAGGATCCTTAGTAGCTGTCCAGCTGGGAAAGACAGAGGGGGGAAGGGTATTCCTAAACCTAAAGTTCAGTGCATAACCCAAATATTGCCTTCTCCTCCCTTCCCTGGAGAATCTGTCCCAAGTCTTATTCCCGATGGACGACACAGTGGGCAACATGTACGAATGCGGCTGCGCCATTTTTTGTCATGCTTTGAGCCACACAAACTGTCGTAGTCCCGTCCTATAGATGTATGAATCGTCATATGCCAAAAATTGGCGCAATCTGCGGCAGGCACAACACTTTTGAATGCACCAAAGATGTAGGGACGTGTCGCGCCAGAGTCGTACAACGTGCCAAAAATGCACCAAAATTTGGCACAAAACTGTTGTACAAATCCATATCAGTTTCAAAGTGGCTGAGGCTACTTTTGGCAACTGCTGGGAGACACTTTCAAACATACATTAGAACTGGCAGCTCGGCACCAGGTTCATACATGTCCATTGTGATTGTGAAAATCAGTCGACACTAGTGCATATGTACACCCATCAGCCACAAATATTACATAGGTCCCACTCAAATTGGCTCTCACCTCAAGCTCCTGAAGGTGTCCTGTGGTATCTGGAATCAAGACATCAGGAGCAGATGCTTTAAGCCCTGAACAGCCTTCATTCATTAGAATTATATCTCTCAGATGCTCGATTGCATTGAAATCTGGGGAATTTGGAAGTCAAATTAATGCTATGAACTCTTTGACATGTTCTGTGAACCATTCCTGAGCCATGTTTGGAGCTGGAGGAAGCTACTTCCATTCTGAATTACCGATGCCATGAAGGGGAGAACTTGGTCTGTATGTTAGGTCAGTGGTACTTGTCACAGTAGCATCCACATGATGCCAGCAGCCAAAGACTCCCAGCAGAATATCACCCAGAGCCTGCGCCAGCTTGCCTCCACAGTGCATCCTGGCGCCATCTCTTCTACATGTAAGTGACACACCCAGGGGTCCCCAACTCCAGACCTCAAGGCCCACCAGCAGGTCATGTTTTCTGGCTTTCCTCAGCATTGCACAGGTGATTTCATTATTGTCAGTGCATTCTTTGGGATACCCTGAAAACATGACCTGTTGGTGGGCCTTGAGGACTGTAGCTCGGGAACACTGATCTATATGATGTAAAAGAGACCATGGTTTATGAGCGCAGGCCACCGTCCTCCATTGCTCCATGGTCTACATGCAGCAAGCACTAATGCCTATAAGATACTGTTAGGCCGTGTTCACATGGCTTATTCAAGCCGTAATTGCGGGACGGATCCCGCCCGCAATACGGCTTGCATAAGGAGCGGGGGCGGGGGCACGGCGGGGGAGCAGTGTACGCGTCGTAAATAATGTACATGTCACTTTCTCCCCCCGCGGCGGATTCACCGAGCAGGGAGGAGCAACGGAATCCATAGTTCTCTATGAGAACTGTGGATTACCGTAATGACAGGGACGGATTGGAGCCGTACTGCAGCGCAAATTCGGCGCGCAGTACGGCTCCAATCCGCGGGCAAATAAGCCATGTGAACATGGCCTTAGGCTATGTTCACATGGCGTAATTGCGGGCCGTACAGTATGCCCCGCAATTACGCCGGGTGTTTGGGAATCGCGCTGATCGGTGCATACTCCAGCGATGCGGGGGGGGGGGGGGTAAGGGCCAGCCTGCCGGCCCCATAGAATGGCATAATGCGCCGCGAATAAGTAACATGTTACTTATCTCCCCGCGTGTACAATACGATCATATTGCAAGTAAAACGCGAAATGCACGCCAAAATTTGACTGTGTAAACATATCCTTACTGTAAATCCATGCAGCCTCCTCGGATTGGACTTGTTTTTCCAGTACATCCCACAGATGCTCGATCGGATTGAGATCTAGGGAATATTAAAGCCAAGTCGACACCTTCACCTGTTTTCCATGTTCCTTAAACCATTCCTTAAGGGGACGTTCACACGACGGGTAAAAATTTACTCGTCATATTCTGCTGTTGAAAACCGCCTTTTCCGACACATTTTTAACAAGTAGTTCACGTGCTTACTGCATATGGATTTAGGGTCGTTTTCCGGTTTACCCGCGGTTTACGATCAGAAATGAGTCCCATTCATTCATATGAGGTTTTGGATGTGGATCCGCCTTAAAACCACATACAAATCTTTTGGTCATGTATTGTACGAGGGATTTAGCCATCCCCATTGACTTCAATTGTAAATTTGTTCGTATACGACCAAAGAATCAACATGTTCGCAGTTTTTTTTTTTTTTACCACAAGTTGTCTTTGACAACTGACCGCCGAAAATACGCGCTGTATGAACTACAATGTGTATTTTCTGTTGAAGTCAATGGGAATGGTTTACTTTTACATTTTAGATGAGTATTTCAAGTCAGAATCCGCGTGGATTAACCCATTAAGCCGAACGCCTGAAAAGTAGTTAATGACCAGAACATGTTTTTAGTTTTTGCCTCCTTGCGTTTCAACAGTTGTAACTTTTTTATTTTTTCAGTGACGCAGTTGTATGAGGCCTTGTTTTATTCGACACAAGTTGTTCTTTATGGGGGAATAGTTTAAGTTCACTTATAAATAATTGCAGAATTCTTTTCAATTTTTTTCAATTTTTTTTCAACTTTTTTTACACCATTCACATTTTACACTTAATAACTTGTTAGATTAATTCTACAGGTTATTACAGTCGTGGAGATACCTCATATGTGTAGGTTTTTTTGTGTGGGTAATGTATGCACAATTATTTTTTATTAAATATTTATTTTTATTCTATTATTTATTTTTTTATTCTTTTTTTTTTTACACTTTTTATGTTCTTTACTTTTTTTTTTAAATCCCATGAAGGGAGACGGTAGGCGGTCGTTAAGGAGTAAATGACTTGAAATACTCATCGTGTGGACAGAGACTAACAATTTTTGCTGCGTGGCCTGGGCTGAAGGAGGCAACCACTGTTAGGGAATCGCACTGCCATGAAAGGGTGGGCTTGGACTGTACAGCATCTAGGGAGCTGATAAGTGTCAAAGTAACATCCACATTACGTCAGGACCCAATGTTCCCAAGATATCGCCCAGGCCATCTCCCTGCTTCCGCTGACTTGCCTTGCTGCCATAGTGCATCCCGGTGCCATCTCTTCTCCATGTAAGTGATGCGCCCGACCATCTATATGATGTGAAAGAGATCATGGTTTATGAGACCAGGCTACAGTCTTCCATTGTTGTATGGCCCATATACAGCAAGCTATGAGATTGGACTTGTTTTTTCAGCCCATTCCATAGATGTTCAATCGGATTGAGATCTGGGGAATTTTAAAGTCTAGTTGACAATTTTTACAGTGTGGAAGGGACTTAAAGGGACATTCCGATCACAGCAAGTGTTGCTGGAAGGGTCAATTAAAATAAGCAATTTTTAAGAAGTTATTAAAAATATGTACAGGCCTTTTTTGCACCTTCAACTTGCTGTTTTGTCTCCTTGGTTACTGAACACCACTGTGTGCTTTCAGTGGTGGCCGGTAATGAAGTGTTCGCTCACATTTTGGCCCGGCGCTGTTGCTCTTTGCTTCAGAAATGTGCAATACAGGCAAGTGGCGCTGTGATAACCTCAGAACACTGCTTACCTATATGTGCACATTCCTGACACAGCTATTTGAACAGTTCACAGAACACATACAGTATCTCACAAAAGTGAGTACACCCCTCACATTTTTGTAAATATTATATTATGTCTTTTCATGGTACAACACCAAAGATATGACACAGTGATATAATGTAAAGTAGTCAGTGTACAGCTTGTGTAACAGTGTAAATTTGGTGTGCCCTCAAAATAACTCAACACACAGCCATCAATCTCTCTAAACCGCTGGCAACAAAAGTGAGTACACCCCTAAGTGAAACTGGACAAATTGGGCCCAATTTGCCATTTTCTCTCCATGATGTCTTGTGACTTGTTCATGGTACAAGGTCTCAGGTGTGAATGGGGAGCAGGTGTGTTAAATTTGGTGTTATCAAACTCACATACTGATCACTGGAAGTTCAACATGGAGCCTCATGTCAAATAACTGGTTGAGGACCTAAAAAACATTTTGCTGAATACAAGCAGACTAAGGACATGGATTACTGGAACCATCTCTTGTGGTCTGATGAAACCAAGATAAACTTATTTGGTTCAGATTGTGTCAGATGTGTGTGGCAGCAACCAGGTAAGGAGTACAAAGACAAGTGTGTCTTGCTTACAATCACATATGGTGGTGGGAGTGTCATGGTTTGGGGCTGCATCAGTGCTGCAGGCTGTGGGGAGCTACAGTTCATTGGAGGGAACCATGAATGTCAACATGTACTGTGACATACTGAAGAAGAGCATGATATCCTCCCTTCTGGGCCACAGGTCAGTATTCCAACATGATATCGACCCCAAACAAACTTCAAGACGACCATTGTCTTGCTAAAGAAAATTAAGGCAAAAGTGCTGTACTGGCCAAGCATGTCTCCAGACCTAAACCCTATTGAGCATTTGTGGGGCATCCTCAAATGGAAGGTGGAGAAGCGTAAGGTCTCTAACATCCATCAGCTCCGTGATTTCGTCATGGAGTAGTGAGAAGAGGATTCCAGTGGCTGCAACCTGTGAAACTCTAGTGACCTCCATGCCCAAGAGAGTTAAGGCAGTGCTGGAAAATAATGGAGGCCACACAAAGTATTGACACTTTGGGCATAATTTGTCCATTTTCACTTAGTGGTGTACTCTGTTCCCAGCGGTTTAGACATTGATTCCTGTGTGATGAGTTAGTTTGAGGGCACACCAAACTTATACTGTTATACAAGCTGTACACTGACTACTTTACATTTTATCAAAGTGCCATATCTTCAGTGTTGTCTCATACACATTTTCTAATAACATGTATTTTGAAAATTGCTTACGTTACTGTAATAGGCCATTCCTGCAGCACTTGCTGTTATGGGAAACCCACTTTAAGGAGGCAATTTCCATTAGGGAATACCACTGCCATGAAGGGGTGGACTTGGACTGTACAATGGTTGGGCAGTTGGTAAGTGACACAGCAACATCCACATTAGTGTTGCACTGGAGTGCCAGGGGCCTTCCAGTGGGATTTCACTCTGGGAGCCCACCAGTGGAGTTGAACCTTGGGGCCCACCAATGGAGTTGAATCATAGAGCCCACCAGTGGAGTTGGTTTTGGAGCACACCAGTGGAGTTGATTCTGGGGCCCACCAGTGGAGTTGCATCATGGGGCCCACCAGTGGAGTTGTAGCCTGGGGCCCAGCAGTGGTGTTGTCTCTTGGGGCCCACCAGTGGAGTTGAATCATGGGGCCCACCAGTGGAGTTGATGCTGAGAGGCCACTCTACAACTACTGTTCATGCCTCCTATACTCTGCCTCTTGCTTTCTGCCTCTTTCTCTCTGCCTTTCTGCTTCTCTCAATAATGTATATGCAGTTTAAAAGAAACTCTGGTTTTTGCCATGCGCTGTTCCCCTGTGGGCCAATGTTCCCAGCAGAGCATCACCCTGCCTACACCAGCTTATCTTTCCCCCATAGTGCAGCCTATATATAAGTGCATACTGCATGCATACATGTACGTTTACATATAATGTAAAAGAGAACATGATTTACGAGACCAGGCCACCATTTTACATTGCTCCATGGCCTATATTCAGCAAGCTATGACACTTTTGAACTATGATGTACTGTAAGTTGTGTGACCTTCTAGGATAAGATTTGTTTTTCTCACAGATCCTGCTTGATCAGGCTAAAATCTGGGGAATTTGGAGGCCAAGTCATCACCTTCCAGTTTTTCCCACATTCCTGAACAATGTTTGCAGTGTGCAGCAGGAGCATTATCCTTCTGAAAAAGGTCACTGCCATTAGGAGATGCCAGTGCCATGATGGGGAGGACTTGGTTTGTACAATGTTTAGGATGGTGGTGCGGAAAAGTAACTCTAATAAAGCTGAGAGCCAAGTTTTTTGATAAACATGCCCGACATCACCCTGCTTCCCAACTTGTCTTCTTCCCATTGCCATCTATTGTTAGTATTAATGACAAAACACCAGCTTCCCCACCTAAGAAAAGGGGAAAGGTTTATACACCGACCACCCTTCCACGCCCATCCCCCTATGCAGCAAGCTATGATGCCCGTGAGTCGGGTCCCCTTTCTGTCATGGGCTCAGTATTTATTTCATTACAGAGAACACTCTAGGATCGAACCACTAGCGTTCCCCAACGCATAAGGTTTCTTTTCGGCACCAAGGCTCGTGACCAGTTCACTTTTTTCCTTCCTAGAGCACTTTGGGGTTTAGTCAAAACCACAAAATAACAGCAAAGAATCACAACAAATGCCTTCATCATAGAAGCCCAGAATAGTCCCTGGAAGACGAGATCACCAGAAACTGAAAAGCAGACCGCCAAATGGTTAAAGGTAGAAGGGAAAAGTGGGGAAACCAAAAAACCGGTTGGGTTTAGACCCCCAAACAATGACATAGGAATGAACATTAAACCCTTCAGGTCGCAGCTATGTACAGATGTTTGCTTTTATTTTTTTATTTTTTTGGTCTACATAGCCATATGAGGGCTTGTTTTTTGCAGGTCTAGATGTAATTTTTAATGGTACCATAGAACGTAACATATAATGCACTGGGAAACCCCCCCCAAAAAAATGATGTGGCCCCTTTATTTCCCCTTTGCTTATTCTTTAGCATTAGTTGGGATATGCAATAAGTGGGTACCTTGGAAATTATAACCTTCCTGTTTTATTAGGTATTCTTTCACCTTGTAAGGCTTCCATTTATTTTTGATATCCCAAAGCCTTCAACTAGGGGGTTTTCCAATTTTTTGTTTACCATTGTACAAATATTGTGCATATTTCTTGTACTTGGCTTTCAATAAAACTTCCTTTGAAATTTAAGAAAAAAAGAAATTCTTTGTGTGGTGGAACACGAAAAAAAATTGTGCTATTCTTGTTAATTTTTTATGGACCCCACTTTCAGTTAAAAGATTTTATCTGATTCAAAAAATTCCTTTTACCAAATTTTTACAGGCTTTGTTATGTTTTAGTGCTCTAAAGAAAACAAAAACTTTTTCTATCTTTTATATTTTTGCAGAATTGCCATTTTCTTTGACCAATAACCTTTTTGTTTTTTTACACCCATAGACCAAGAAAAGGGGCTTTTTTTTTTGGGGGTTTTGAAGTGTAGTTTTATTGCTATCTTTTGGGGTTTTTTGGGGGAATTAAATGCCTAAAAATTTTTTTTCTTCTGTTGTTCAGCGAAAGGATAAACCCAAATGTTAATTTTTAAAGGGCCCTCCCACGGCTTATTTCAAACGTTTTAATGGTCGGGTTTTCCGATCGTAAATAATTCCGAAATCAGTCGAAATAAAATTGAGGGAATTTTAATATTGCTTTTAAAAGGGAAAAGTGTCGTCGTTGAACGACAAGATTTCCCCGGGCCTATTGCCGCCGGGTTTGCGGGCCGCAATACCCGGAAAAACATGTGCATGTCAATTATTGGGCTGGGTTTTACACGGGTTTACCCTTTATAATGAATGGGGATTGTAAATCCTCGCGAAATACTGTCACACTTATT
The DNA here is from genome assembly GCA_025379985.1 of Phyllomedusa bahiana. NCBI lineage: Eukaryota > Metazoa > Chordata > Amphibia > Anura > Hylidae > Phyllomedusa > Phyllomedusa bahiana. The sequence continues at coordinate 112,157 of JAODAL010009162.1, forward strand.
GGGACATATTTGCAACTGATTTTCAACTGTTTCGGAACAAATTTTCGATCGAAATCCGACGTAAATACGTTTTAAAAAACCATGTGAACATCGCCTAATAATATGACATGACGCCAGCAGGTTTGGGCAGGGCAACAAACCCCCAAAAAAAAAGGTAACCGGCCCCTCTACAGATTCAGTTAACATTTCTAGGAGTAAAAAAAGGAACAGCACAACATAGGGGGTTTTTAAAAAAGGGCTCCAAATTTTTTATTTCACAGGGGGAAAATAAGGATTACAGACCGGTCGGGGAAGTCAGGGCCGCCATACAGGGGGGACAACCATACCCCGTATGGGGCCCGTGGGAAAAAGGGGCCCCGCTTCAACGCCCCCCCATTTATGCCCTCATTTTGCAGCGGGGCCTGGCGGCGCGCCCCCCAAACCGGGTCAGGCTGGCCCCAGTGCAGGCCCCCAGCTCCTTGTGCCCCGGAGGCAGTGGTCGCCCCCCCAGGACCCGGCCGGCCAAACCATTTTCCCGAACGCCCCCT